>JZKD02S0999890.1:0-13537 GCA_000966675.3 Picea glauca
GTAGTAGATGGAAAAGGAAAAAAATAATCCATGTTCCTTGCATAGACTAATGGGCATCTACGAAGGTTAGGGAAGGCATTTTTCTTTGTTAATAAGTAGTGTGGGAATGGGAAAATGAGGGATATTGTAACTGCTTCTTGAGGGGAATAGTTCTAAACCGTTTTGGAGGTTGATGGATTTCTAGCTATCATTGAGGCACAAAGATAAAAGGAGGAAGAGATGAAGGATGGGGGGTTTGAAGGAGGAAGAGATGAAGGGTGGCAAGTTCGAAGGAGAAGAAAGAGGAGGTTAGACTAAAGGTTCAACAAAGGAAAGAAACAACAGAAAAATCCACTTGTTGGTTGTTGTCATACTGCATAGTGTGTAGAAGATTGAGATAACAACCAAACAAAGGTCGAAGTACTAGTTTGTGGAAGATTGTACTGTTTGTATTTCCTTTGAGATTTTGTAAGACAAAGAGCCTTGTGACATTAAAAGCACCTTTAATAATAACCAGAGCAAGATAACCATTTCAAAGTTGGAGTTTTCCCGAGTCGGGTTTCTCCAGGGTATCTCTTGTGTTATCTTTGTATGTGTGATTGAGTATTTTTAATTATGTTAGCATACATTTGTTAAGAAAACATAGTCACTATAAATGCATTGCAGGTTATTCTAGATAGGCTTTTACAACCTTTATTTTTCCACATATTAATATCTATGTTGGTGAGTCGTTTTGGCCATAGGATGATAATTACGAATCATATTGGTATCATATTGTAGTTCCTAACCATGGGGGGAGTTACTAGCAAATGCTAACTAGATTGAGAAGGATGCTAAAGGTGGAGAGTTAGTTCCATTGAACTCTAAAAGTAGTACCAGAAAAGGAAGAAAACCAAATCAATTCCAAACCATGGGTGAGGAAACAAAGACCAATGACGGCCAACAAAGGATAACATATTTGGAGAATCAAACGTCTCGAATGGTTGTGGATATGTCTCAAATGGTGCATGGAGCAGCTTAAATGAACAATACTACCAAACACCTACTTGCCACATTGGTAACAGTGAAGAAGAAGAACACGAAGCTTCTAGAGTCAAGCTCCAATTCTGACAAAGAAGGTGGAGGTGATGAAAATACTAAAGTGGAGAAACCAAAGAAATAGGTAAGGTAATGCAACAAGGCTCAAGCACCATTCAAAATAGAGGTTAAGATTGAAAACAAGCCATATGTAGGTGAGATAGATGCCTTGAAGTTGATTCAATGGTTGCAATAGTTAAAAGTTTATTTTATGTACATGACATTAGTGAAACACAAAGATCTTCTTTGCTCGGTTGAAGTTAGAAGGTCATGCTTTGACATGGTGGGAAAGTGATGCTATTGCAAGAAGGCTAGGAAATGAGCCAATAGTGACAAAGTGAGAGGTGTTTAAGGACATGATTAAGCCATAGTTCTATGTTATTTGTTACGAGGAGGAACAAAAGATAAGTACTCTAAAACTTAGACAGAGACAAGGAAATACAATGCAAGAATTCACTATAGAGTTCAAAAGACAACAATCCAATTAGGGATATCGCTTAAGAGTCACAAAGTGCTTGTTAAGTACTTGGGAGCTTTGCACAACCACCTTAGGTGACAAGTGATGCTTTTCAAACCTAAGACCATTGATGAGGCCTTTGCACGGATAGTACCTTGAAGGATATAAGAAGAAACAACAATTTAAGGGGCCAAAATAAATAGATTTGTAAGAACACCCCAAAAAAGAGGAAAAAAGAAGGATAAATGTGAAGGTAAGAAGATAGCTACAGTTACACCAAAAAGCCAAAACTTTAACAAGCATTCTAAGCACTATTTGTGGATGGCCACACAGAGGAGAGTTGTTGGAAACTACATCTTGAGTTGAGACCTAAATGATCCAAACAACAAGAGCATAAGAAGAAGACTATATTGGTTGTAGATGGAGATCAAAGGGTGGACAATTTTGAATACGCCATGTTCACACCATGCTTTCACCTTGATGAAGGGTATTTGATTTGGTACTAGTGTGTCCTTTCTAGTTTGAGATTCTTCACAGGGTTTGAGATTTGCATGGAGTTCCCAATTTGAGATTATTGTGTATTCCATTGACATGGTCTCTTGTTATTATTGGAGTGGTAAGCCCTCTCTTGGTGAACCATTTGCATTATTTGGAGACTACTTTATTGTGATTTCATAGAGTCTCATGGTATTCTTGGAGGGCACACTTGTTGGAGGCTATTATGCATTTTTTTTGGAGAATGGTTGCAACCATCTTGTGCCATTCCCTGGGGCACACCTCTCTTTAAGAATATTTTATTGTTATTTGTTAGATAAACCTACTTAGCATGCACCCTAGCTTATTGATCTCTCATGGAAGGATTATTATGTTACTTTATGGCCAATTCAAGCTCATTGTAACATCATTTTATAACTTGTTTGACTCATCAAAAATGATCACTAGGATATCGTTTTTTATTAAGAGGTGGTTGAACCTAGAACTCTATAGGATCCCCTCTTTTGTAATGGTTGTTGAGTGAGATAATATTAGAGCATTATATTTCTTGGAGAAATATTTTAAAAATAATTTTTTAATGTTGTGTGAGGCTATCATGTGAGAAACTTGTTGTGGATTGGAGTATTCTTTATGCATGCAAAGGGATTGAACCAAGGCCATCCAAGTAAGAGACAACAAGTGGTGGACTTAAAGTAGGTGTGGATTTTCTCCCTTTATTTATTTTGTTTTGCTTGTTTTAGATATTTTTCATCTAGTTTCTTCAAAGAGTAGCAAGTTTCTTCAAAGAGTAGCAACTAGACTTGATAATATTTAGGCAAGCAAACACTTAGATTTGATTTTGAACTTGATACCTCTCATAATCATTTCATTGCATAATTGGCAGCTCTAATATTCAGCCATATAGGATTTTTGTAGCATGCTTTAAGACAACACTTAGATCCTTGATTATAGATGAAGTTAGGCCTCCTCATGATAGTAGATGATTCTATAAACCCAAGGATAAGCTAGACACTTCTCTACCTTCTTTATCCGTCCACCTAAAAACTAATAAATTCCATTTTTTTCTAGCATTTTTTTTTTTATGTTCTTTTGCATTCTAGAAATTGCATATAAATTTCTATTTTAAATATTTTGTAAATTTTGCAACATATTAAATTCATAAATTTTGACTTCCAACCAAACATTTTAGTTTAAAATTTTAATTTTAAACCTAGACTAATTTGAATTTATGCTTGCTGGAAATGACATTTTAGATTTCTGTTTTAAGTTTTGTGCAATTTCAAGACGAAATCTCATTTTTCACATTGCATGGTGATCTAGGACTTAAATTAAATTTTCATCATAGCCTAGGTTAGATTTAATTTTCTACATTCTGTAAATTGATTTAAATTTCTATTTTTATCAAATGCATTTGTAGTGATTGACATAATTCATAAATTTACATTTTTCAAATTGTATTAGAGATTTAGACCCCACTTTTAGACCACATATTAGGCTCATTTTGTAAATTTAGCTTTCTCGCGCATAGAATTGGTCAAGGTTGGATCACCCCTTGTGTTCCATAGCCCAGATTTCCTTGGCCTCCGCAAATTCTATGCAAAACTTGAATAGGGGCAGACGCGAAGGAACGGGGAAAGATTATTTATTAATGTATGGAGAAGACTGAGAATTTTGGGCGTAGACTAATCTTCAAAGAAATCGCCGAGGATTTTTTCCAAATCTAGCAGTTGAAAACGTAATACTTCCCACTCTGCAATTTCATCATTTCAAAACTGCAACCTAAGCATGATTTATGGCTTTTGAGCCGACCGAGATTGCCAAAGTTGCAATTTGAACAACATATTCATCAGATTCCGAAATTTTTTGTTTGCCGGATTTCTGCCAAAGCAGTGAAAAATCTGGGGATTTAATTGTTCAATAGACGATGTCATTTCATTTTGCCTAGCATGAGAAAAGTAAACTAAACCGTAGTTTTTTGTACAATTATCTGCAAAAAACTGAAAAAAAAAACAGTTAGTAAACATCCCTAGAAGTGAGACTTCTCCTCTAGAGATCCAAGTAATGTTGAGTCCATTTAATCCCATCCACTCAATGATCCCCTTAACTCTAAAAAAAAATTGCACTTCAATAGATGTTAATAAGGAGATTACATACCAACCATTCTCAAATGATGATGTATTGTATTGAGTATAATGAAATATGTAGTGATTAATATTTTTCACTAGTAAAATAATAAATGTTGTATAAATTGTAATATAGAGAATTAAATTAAAATAATAAATGTTGTATAAATTGGAATATAGAGAATTAAATCTGAAATATTTTAGATTTAAGCATTTATCTTTTAATCTATATAACTTTATAAATCTATAAATTAGAATATAGAAAATTAAATCTAAAATACTTTAGATTCAACATTTTATCTCTTAATCTATCCAGTTGTAAATCATATTTGTATGATATTTAGTTGTAAATCATATTTGTATGATATTTATTCATATATATTATGATCAATATTTATAAAGTAAAATGAAAAAAAAAAAAAATTGTAATATAAAAATAAATAAATAATAACTTTTTAATACCTATTAAGAATACATGTTTCTTTCTTGGAGGTCATAGGTTCAAATCTAGAGGAGGGTAGGATATGTATACCTCCATAGACTTTATAGTCAAATAATTCCAGGTAGGGGGTCCCTTGTCCCACAAATAAGGGGATCTCATAGGCCAACTTGGTGTTGGTGTCTGGTTTGGTCGTGACCTTAAAATTAGATGATGATTATTATTATTATTATAAGATAAAATGACAAGTTTAGTTGGTTATTTCAATTATTTAGAACAAAATGTTTTAAGGTGGAGTTTGTTGTGAGGTTTTTGGTTCTAGCCCCATTGGGTTGGATGTTCTTGGGAAGAAGAGAAACCTACGATATACAAGAGGCACTATGATAATTATATTTTTCCCTCACAAGAAGAAGTGTTGAACAAGTGGAGCATGAAAAAAGAGGCTCACAAAAGTCTATGGAAAGAAAGATATTGAGAATGGACAAAAATCAACTTTGGGACTACAGAAATTAATGGTTGGGGTGGTGTTTTTACTCTAAAGGAGATGAGCATTGCAAACATCCTTGTTTTTCTTACCCAAAGTGTTGAGAATACGAATCTACGAGTATAAGGAGGGTCGAATGGTGGGAGCCTTGAGGACAACACATGCATTCCTACCTTCCTCATGCTAGGCAACTACTTAGGCATTGTATGACTTTGGCCTACGTCATAACACCTTACATGCAACTCAGTGAAATAGGCATACCACCTAGCTACACTCCTCTTGTATGCTAGGTCCAACCCTCCCTTCCTTCTAATAAAATGGTTGGTGAGAGAACCTTATATCTACCAACAATAGAAGAATCGTATTCCATTCAAAAATCCAAAGCATAATAATATCAAGCAATAAAGTACGTGAATAGTGAATTGGAAAGAGAAAATATTTCATGTGTCATAATACATACCCCAACCCCATTGTTTAGGGAAAGGAAGCAAGCACATGATGGGCTCACCAATGGGGCATACATTTGCAATGAATATTTTTCAAATATAATGATCATGGAACCTTCCCACCAATGTTACAATCCCCACGAAGATCTCCATAGGGGACAAGCTCTAATCATGGCAAACTTAGGGGAATAAACCAAAGAAATACATCATCCCAAATGATTTCAAGAAGTGGATACCAAATGTAGGCATACAAAATAGCGGTAGCATGAATCCTCATGGACTACATATAGGGGTTGAAATCATGATTGCATCTAATCCCAATTGGTCGTAAGGGAATTATGTGAAGAAAAATTAGAGGTGTTTTCCTTATCTTGCTCTATTATGGCAATCTTAATGAAAAAATTGGGATAGGGGAAATGAACATCAAAGAAGGTAACAATGATGGGTTTCCAAATGCCATGTACATTGAATTTGGGATATGTTCTTATCGATATCGAATAAACTATGGGCAAATCACTTTTGGATGCATTTTATGTAAAGCATATAGACACCTTAAGAGTACATGCCCAAACGAGGATGAGGCTAAGTCAAACTTAGAAATGTACACAACAGTAGAACATAAAAACTCAACAAAGAGATTAACTATTGGGTTGGGGGATAGTCACTTGAACAAAGGTAAAGGAAAAAAATTCAAGGAAGGAGCAGTGGAGTCATCCTCCCAAGAAATGGTAGGAATTTTTTTTCTCTCAAGCAATGGTAGGGAATTTTTTTCAAGAACTAGCCTAATTAACAAGAGAAAAGAGACCCTTCTTCAAAAATACTTAAGGTTTTAACCTAGATCAAGGAATTGAGATGGTTTTGGGGCACAAGGAGAATCAATATATGCAACTATTAGAATTAGAAGAAGAATCTTTTGTGAATAGGATTCAAGAAAAAGGGAGAGAAAAAACATAGGTGCCCAGAGAAAGAAACAAAAGCAAAAACTCTCCAATGAAGAAAAGGAAGGAAGGAATAAGGGAATGTGCTAAGTATTGAGATAACAAGAACACATTAAAGAGAAGTACAAAAGGTAGAAAAGGAACCTTATGTTACTAGAAGGATTATTTTTCATGACATTGTCGAAGGTGAAAGTTTTATATTAGCCTCACATAGGATAAACTCCTCTTTTAACTTTGATCAAGATTAATTTTAAAGCATAAGGCATACACATCATTTGAGGTCTACATCTAAGCAAATAGAGGGAGGTCAAGCCATTATTGAAGTAGGTTTGGATTCACAACCTACATTATCTTATGTGCACTCGACACTAATCTAAAGATATCCTATCTTATCCTAGCATAGCAAAGGCAAAAGAAAATAGGTTCAAGAAGGTAGACAATCTACTATTATTGGGCCCTTAGAGTAGGGAAAGCCTCCTCCAAAGGTAAGAAATGATTTTACTCTCCATTTAATATTTGTGGGTTTGGATCTTCCCACAAGAATATTTATTAGAAGGGTAGTTGAAAAGTATAATCCATATTTATTTATTTTCAAGAAACAATGGTGGGGGTGGAAAAAGCTAGGAAATCCTAAAAGTCCCCTTTTCATGGGTGGAACTTTGAAGTTTTGGAGGCAACTAGAAGGATTATGAGGATTGTTCACTGGGTGGAAGAATATTGTAGAAATGTTAGATGCCACCTTCCTAAGCTGTGCCATTCACAAAACAATTGAGGAGTTTCACCCTTGTAAACATTTATGGCCTTTATGTATAGAGAAAGGAGTACTAAGAGGAATTGCTCGATAACCCTATTTTCCTAGAAAAGATTTGATCTATGTAGGTGATATAAATTTTGTGTTGAAGAATGGGGCAATGTGGGGAGGAGATGGAAACGTTGATCCTTTGGTAGGCTTTTTTACCTTCAAAATGGATGAGAAAGGGTTATGTGATGTGGAACCCACTGAGATAGTGTCTACTTGGAACAACAATAGAAGAGGAGATGGAGGTTTAGTTAAAAGGTTACATAGGTTTTTGGCCTGGAGGAATTGCTAGAGAAAGTACGTTGGATTAGATATTGAATAGTGGTGAGGGGATTTTCTGATCGTAGGCCCATATTATTCCATATTGATAAAGGAGATAGGAAGCCACCAAACACATTCAAATTTAATCCTTCATGGCTTGCACCTGATGATTGTAGAAAGTTTGTAGTCAAGGAACCAAAAACATATGATGAAGAGGAGGAAGGTTCTACAATGCAACAATTTCAAGGAAATTTAGTTAGTATCAAAAGGGTGACCGAGGATTGGGTTAAATCAAAGTTCAAGGGATCTAAGGAATCCCTTCTTAAGTTGGAAGGAAAATTGGAGGTGGATTACCAAGATAAACATGTTATTATAACA
The DNA here is from genome assembly GCA_000966675.3 of Picea glauca. Lineage (NCBI taxonomy): Eukaryota > Viridiplantae > Streptophyta > Pinopsida > Pinales > Pinaceae > Picea > Picea glauca. The sequence continues at coordinate 7,877 of JZKD02S0999890.1, forward strand.
ACGATGTCATACAAGATCTTGAATCTATATTTAGGGATGAAATCCCTAGGGTTTGAGTTGAAGCCTAATGCTTACGAGAAAAAGCATTGGATGTGGCTCTATCACAATATCTACAAGAGAATTAAGATATAGTGTAATAGGTGGTTATCCTTGGTTGCTATATTAACCTCGGCAACATCTGTCCTTGAGGCCATCCTAGTGTATTTTATTTCAATGGCTTTCATCCCAAACATTGTCATAAACAAGATTAGAAAAAAAATGTTTCTATTTCTTTTGGGTAGGGAAGAAAGAGAAAGTTATTCCTCTAGTCAAATGGATGAGGTTGGAAAGGTCAAATAATTTAGGGGATGGGGGCTAAAAAACCCATTATTTTTCGGAAAATCTCTAACAACAAAATTCCTATAAAGACTTATATCAACTTAGGGAGATTGACAACAAGAAATGAAGTACACGTACATCATCCCTTATCCACATAGTCCTAACTTAGGAACCCAGTCAATAAGTATGAAAATGGTTTTATTTTATGGATGACCCTCATAATGGCATATCCTTTTGTTATCAGGTTTTCAAGGATGGAAAATAGGAAATGGTTAGAAGGTGAGATTGGGTTTGGATGGATGGATATGAGGGAAGTGTTTAAAATATTATAGGACATAAGAATATTCCTGACTGATAAAGGTTATCTTTTTCTTGTAAATGTCGTTAATCATGAGAAGGGAACATTTAGTCCTTAGGTGAGAAGAAAGCATAAGCATTAGAGTTGGAAGGAAGGATGGTGGAAGAATGAAACACTTTTGTATGTGCCTTAGTCAACACTTATTCGGGATAACTAAATTCACTGAAAATTTTCAGGGAGAAATTTTGCTCATGGGCAAAAATAGGGGATTCCAAATTTTGATTGGGTGAATTCTTTTTTGTGTTGTAGTGCTTTATTATGATTGGCTTTAATTTTATTTTATTTTAAAATTATGTTTAGAGAATAAGCTCACACTTATTTCCACGGGGAGGAAAAATAATTGGTTTTTTCCATATGAAATCTGAGCTACAATCTTCCATTCACCCTTGATTTATAGGATTGAGGACTTCTGAAGCAATTTCTTCATCTCCATTTCCTATAAATTGAGCTTCCTAATCTCATTCGCCATGATTTCTAGGAATGTGGATTTCTGGAAGTGATTTCGCCCACCCGTGCAAATCTGTCTTTTTACTCTCATTCACCCCAATTTCGTGGTATGGGGATTATTGTAGAGCTATATCACCCTGATTTTCTGGAACATGTGGTTACAGGGAATGATTCATCCCTATATAAAGAGCATTCTTTCCATTTTCCTTGTTATATTTAGATATAAAATAGGATCCCCAAAACGCACTGTTAATACTAAGTAGCAGTGATTGCTCGCGAAGCAAAGCTCTGGAATTCAAATTTTAAAGTCCGGGACTCAATAGTATGCCCTGATACTTCCAAACCTTTGTAAAATGGGTATATCTTGTGTATATGTGCGTATCTGTGTATATCAAGTGTGTATCTGTGTATATTTGTGCATATCTTGTGTACATCTGTGCATATCTTTAAGTTGCCTACATTGATCAAAATTCATGTTCCTGACACGATCTCTTAAGAACCACCTTCCACTTCAATTAAAGAATCTACTATTTGAATTTTTTTTCCAAACCACTATCAACGAGATCTAATTATTATCTCACTTATTGTTGCTTGATCGCTCAGTTCATTTTCATGATCAAAATTAAACACAATCATAGACATAGCCTAAAAATGCATACATTTCCATCGCAGTAAATAACATACAATTGCAGATTCATACAAAGAGACAAACTTTTTTTTTAATTTGATTAAATGGGGTTCTAATAATCATAAAAAGTGACAGGGATACTAAACTTCTGAGCCAATTAACGAGAAAACCGTGGAAGAAATTGGATAGAAAACTATAGTATGGCTCAACTTAACATCTACAAATATATTGGGACACCACAAGGTAGTGAATAGAAGCTTGGGTAATTTGTTGCAAAGTTGGAGAGAGCCCAAGACAATGTGGTATGTTTTTGGCACTAAATTTTTTTCTTACAATTCAAGTGTTAACAGATTTTTTGGTAAATTTAATTTCCATTCAAAGATAATACCAATCATGCCACAAAACTGGTAGGAATTCATAATCTACATGCCAATCAATGTCGTATTCAACCATAAAAAAATGGCTTCAGTTGAGCAATCAATCCAAAAAAACTACCAAATTTCTATGGTCAATGATTCCAGTACCCATGGTTTTCTAGTGTGTGAGCAGTTTAAGCACCCCATCACTCTTCCACTAGTCATTCAATCCTCCAAACATTGAATTGATCATTCAAATATTCATTCGATGCTCTTCTACACACTCCGAAGAAAAAATGAATCTCAAGTCATTCTTCAAATGATGGATCAATCACTCGGAGAACCTCAGTTTGATCTTCCTCTTATGTAGTGAAATACAAACGTCATCAGTGATCTCTCTAACAATTGTAGAATTCAATCTCCTTTCAACAAGCCATAGGAACATGCTCAATAAATTATACTAGTGTAGGACAATGCCAATCACCCATGCAAAAATAATGCCAAGTAAATTTGCTAGACTTGCAAAACAAGACTAGGGCACACAATAATTGAACTTAGTGCATCAACAAACAAGGTTTCTGCAATTTCATTACATTATTTAGATCAAAACAATCATTGTTTAATACTAGCTTCAGTGGAACATGAATGTTTCTATTTACTATTGAATTCTCTAGTTATAGGACAAATTTAGCCACTTGCAAAGAAGCACTATGGAAATCCCAAACATTGTTATTTTCAACACAACTGCAAAGAATAGGAAAAAATCCCAAACTCATAAGAGAAACATTGGAAAATGCATCTCCCACATTTTACAAATTTGTCTTTGATTCTCCATTTTCCTAGTACTCTTTATTTTGAGTGTGTTCCATGAATAAGCTCTAATAATGTCAAAAACACATCCAAGAGACATCTAAGCATTGTTTCAGGTCCATATGGTATAAATGGTTTGATACCCATCAATGATCCATTGTTCTTAGTCTTGTTATTACTGTTCTTATTACCTTTGTATAAATTGGCCCATGCTTTCTCTCCCAACCACTGTACAAGGTGGTGGATATGCCCCATTTTGTAACAAAATATGTAAAAATGTTCTTTTGATAAAAACCTACGTATTTCTAATACTAGTATTTTTTTGGGTGGGATATGTTGGTTTGGGAGTTAGGTGATTGTGTCACTGGAATATTTGTTGAAAAGTTTGTTGTTCAACGTGGTCCCTATGTTCACAACAAAGGTTTCATTTTTATCTACCACTTTACACTTATTTGGAGCCAAATCCTTTAAGATATTGACTTGAACCATGAACTTAATGTTTTCGCTTGAGTTATTCCAGCATTCAGGCATTGCCTCTGTGTTGAGCTTGTCATTTATTACATTGGTATTTCAAATATGACCTTATGTTGTGGAGATCAATTCCAATAAAAATTACAAATCCTATACTTTCCTTCCTAGTCACTTTGCAAGGTAGTGGATGGACTCATCTATAACCAACTTTGTTTAACATGTTTTTATTTGGAACAAAATCTCGGTTTCACTCTGCCACTTTGAGAAGGTGGCTTACTGCTTCATATCCTATATTTAGTTTATGGGTTGGAGGATTTTCTTGCTTATAGGAGACCAATTCCATTGGAGTTCATCTCTCCATTTTGAAAGATCTCATGCATTTTTCTATTTGTATATTTTTAGATAATAATGAACTTTGTTGTTTTTTTTTTATATTTCACAACATCCTTTTATTGAGCACAACCTATTCCTTCTTCATCAACTTTTTAATATTCTCATTTTGATATTGTGTAACTTTGAAATAGCATTGAAATGTTTCAGTTCCATCTCAAGTAATTTGAAAAACTATTTCAGAAAAGGTTAATAGGATTTGGCCTTTTAAGAGATATTTTGAAACGTTCAAGGAAAAAGAGGAAACAGATCCCTAAAATTTTGAAACGTTTCAAGCAAGTTATGAAACATTTCATACATCTAGTGCATGTTTCAGGCGCCCATAATAGGTTCTTATGAATTTTAAGTTATATTTTCCAAACCCTAAAAGTGATCTAAGGAAATCCTAACCCTAAAATGACCCCTAATACTTAAAAATAAACAACCTTTGGCCTCTTTTAAGCACACCAAATACTTTTTAAATTATGTTTTTTTTTAATGTTGGCAAGAGAATTTAGCATCATGCATGCTTGAGGGTTTGATGACTTGGAGTGTTCATTGCTTGAGGGTTTAATTTCTAGGGTGTTTTTGGACGCATTTATGTTTTATTTTATTACTCTACACCCTAGGATTTTTCTAGGATTTATGTAATCATTTTGTGGTTTTCCTTTTTGGGTGTATGTTTTCTGAGAGAATTTGGTTTCATAAAAAAAAAAATATACAATATAAATAAATACAAGATTCTATTCTTGGTAGGAAGTGTACAGATTTTATATTATTTTTCTCATGCGGGTTTCACTTTTGGTTTCTAGATCGATTTAAAATTCCAATTGTGGAATATTCATTGAGATGTCAAACACCAATCATGGGAAGAAAACATCAAGACAAAAGGTTGCATTATCATACTTTCAAAAACCTCAATTCAAGGATCCACATTCTATTCATGCTTCAATCTCTTTTGAGCAGCCTATCACTGAAAAAGATATCAACTCTTGTGAGAATGCATCTAATATCCATATAATAGATGAGAGGATAGTTTCCTCTACTGATCAAAGTGAGATAAATACATTTTCACCAAAAAATGGCAATAAAAATGTTGAAGGCTTTTTCCTGGAAGAGGACGCAATCCATTCACAAAAAAGAAAAAGAGGCCAATGGGACATAGGGAGAAACTTCTAACATGAATGGGTCTCAAAATTTCCATTTATTAAACCAATACCTTGAAAAAACAAGAAAGAGAGTTCATAAGAAGTTGGATGCAATATATGTAGTTGGAAACTTGGAAAGGAAGTGACATTTCAAATGAAGTTAGATACAATAGAGAAGCATGTAGGAAAGGTGTATGATAAGGAACTTGTAAATGGTAAGGAGAAATGTACTATAAAATGGAAATCTTCTGAGGAATATTGACATGTCAAATATGAAGATGAATATAAAAAAAAAATCAATAATTAAGGGAAAACTTTAGGCAAGTGGAGGAACCATCACATCTCTATTTTGAAAAACGATGGAAAGAAATTTGTTACTAAGACAACACAATTAAGAACTGTATTTCACATATTATCTAAAGGTCGTCCTATGATAGATTATCCATATTACATGAAATATCTATATTTTCTTCAAGTATTGAATTTTCCATCTTCTCATTGGTCTATACCGAGTGGTTGGGAATGGGCAAGATATCTAGCCCAAGTAGAAAAGGATGATTTTGTTAGCGCCGTCATTTTCTTCTCCAACTAGGGTCGGTATTAGTCGAGTCATGGCATGTGTGTCAAGGCATGCAAAGTCAGGTACTGAACAACAAAATGATCAAAGTCAGCAGGTAGTCGGTTGGCCATTGGAGTCGGGAAGGGATTTCAGAGTCAAAGCATGTGTAAATGGTACGGGTCTATTCCTAAAGAGTC
>JZKD02S0999912.1:0-13536 GCA_000966675.3 Picea glauca
CTCACCTTCTCGATGAGTGTTAGGTTTTGGATCTCCTCCACTCTAGTTGCAATTGTTTCTCGTCTTGTTTCCTCTTGGATGAAATCATTTCAAAGCTTCCCAAAGGTGGGAAACTTATCGCAAGTATATATATGCTTTGCACAAATGGTCCCCATGGTATTGAGTTCCCATTTAGGGCAATGGGGACTAACTCCTCATTTATGAATTTTTCTTTGATAGTTAAGAGCCAATCTCTAAGCTTTGAGATCTTCATCAAGTAGCTAGCCATTGTGTCTATGTCGTTCATGTGGGTGTTGGTGAGCTTGTTCCTCATGAGCATATTGTGCGAGACATTGACACTCTGATAAAGAGAGATCGATTCTTCATTTATCTCTTATGTCATTTTACCTACGATACGAGATATCAAGGGGTCCTTCATGCAATCCAATATGATCCTCTTTTCCTTAGCAACCTTCTTGTTGTTATGCTCAACAAGTTGTTGGGCATCAGTGGGAACTGTAGCATTCCCCTCTAGAATTGTCCATAGATCTACCTTGCTTGATAACATCCAAAGCTTGGACTTTGAAGGAGTGAAATGAGGGACTCCCCTAGCCGGTCACTTTTTGTGAGATCGAATACCTTCGCCATGCTTGCAATCTCCTTGATCACACCTCAAACAACACTCCAACCATTGAAGTTTCACAGGCGAATGAGGTGAACTCTCCTATAAATATGGATTAGAGAATTGTAATGTCCCTTTCCAAATAGGAGCTCCAGAGAGGAGGATTAATGGTATAAACAACCCTGTTATGCATCGATTGCTTTGTCTCCAGAAAATTCCTTAAGGTGCCCTTAGAGAGAACAGAGAGATCATGTTGCTCACCCAGAAGGGCTAGAAAGGGGTAAACAAGGTTACTAGAGGTCAATCCAGTCGAGGGTGTTATAATTTGAAAGTGACATTGAGCTAAAAGTGGCTAAAAGCGCTTTTAAGCCAAGTTGCGCTAAAAATAGAACAGGCGAGCTAAGAATAGAGTCAACAACGAATAAAGGGGTTCAGGCAGCTATAAGAGAAGGTAAAGCGACCTAATTCATCATTATGCAGATTTTGACTTGTCATTAAGGAGAGAGAGGCACATCTCAGGAGAGATAGCTCAATGGATTCTAGGAGGAATACACCAGTGGTTGATTTCGGTGTTGAAAGACACCCTAGTCATCAGGGAGATCACACAAGTCTTCCATCAATCTTCAGCAGCAGTTATACAGGTTCCAGAGGCAAAGGGTGCATTTATTCAGGGTGAGGGCGCAACTTCTGAGGAGGTATTCAGTCGACTTGTCCCATACAAGAAGAATCTAGAGATTCCCTTCCGACCCAGTTGAGAGGAAGGCAAGGCGCATCTTTTGCTCGGTTTCTCATCAGATTCCGATGGAGAAATCATATGGGGCACATTTTTCGGCTGTTGAGGTTGCAACACTTGGGGAGAACACATTTGGGGTTCTTGAGCGATCATCATATCAGATCCAGGGAAATCCTTCCGACCCATTTCACAGTAGGCCAGGACGATCAGTTTGAGACACATATCAACGTATTCCGATGGGAGAATCCCTAAGGCGTAGTTGTCCAGTAGCAGAGGGGGCGCATTTCCCCAGGGGGATCCATTCGGGGTCCAGACATATCAACAGAGGATCGAACAGTCACCAGGATTGAGAGAGAGAGCAGGGCACACTGTTTTGGATAGTTTCCAGGTAGATCTGAGAGGTCTAGCCACCACGGCGAACTTTCCAGAGTTGCAGCAGTTGCCGTAACTTGCAATAGATCTTACACCTCTTCCATTGATCCCGTAGTAGTCTTCTATTATCGGGTATTATTGTTTTAGTTTTCTTATTGTATTAAAGCTAAGATCCTTTTGCCATTTGATCTAGCCGAGTGATTTATTTTATTTCAGCCGCATTCGACATTGTACTTAAGAGATATCATAATATATGATTTATAGTCTTTTGTCTCATTTTCTATTTGTATGCTCCATATATATGTTGTAAACAATTAGTTATACACATACACATCTAAAACGCATCAAGAAACCCCCAGTGTATCAGATCAGATTTTTGGTCACATGAGATTAGCAGTGTTTCCTTGACTAGCTGGGTCAGGAACATTACACTTGTATTAGAGCTTTCTTCCTGCCAGCCTGTGATGAAAGTACTTCTCATGACCCCATGATTCCGGGAACGAGTGAAGAATACCTAGAGGGTCGAGGACATTTTGGGGACGAGTATGTCCAGTACTGTAGATGTCATAGCAGAGATCAGAGACATAGGGACAGAAGGAACTATACTCCCTTCCACACTTAGTCCGATACAGAGGTAGAGTTAGAGGACATAGAGCATATCAGCTCTGACAGAGAGACAGAGATAGAGAGGACTATGGGTGACAGGCGCGAGACACCAGAGCGCAGGGGGAAAGGCCCCGAGACACATGTTGACAGTACGCAGGCCATCTTGAATGACCTAGCTAGAAGACAGAGCGACATGATGCACGTCATACAACAAACGGCTATCAGTACACAGATGATCCATCATAGCGTGAGCACTATAGGTGCCAATGCCACAGGAGGATCGAGTGGTTCAAGAGAACACCAGGGAGGTGGGGCTAGTGGCTCCAGTGGATCTTAGGGTGTAGCTAGTACACACCTTTCACCAGTCCGAGCCTACACATCATATGGGAGGCTTCCCCGACCTTTATACCCACAGTTCCAGGGAGGAAAGCCATTGGGATAGGTAGGGCATGCAAGAGGACAGCCAGGTCAGGGACATGTAATGCCACAAGATCCATTCGGGGAGTACAGGAGAGACTACTTGGAACTAGGACCAGAGTTCCATGCAGACATGAGTTTGCAAGACTATTGTTCGATCTGATATCGAAACAGACCTTGAGAGGCATAGAGGGGCAATAGGCAAACTCACAACATGGATTTCATTCAAAAAGTGGGAAAGCTGAACATTCCTGCTTTCGACGGATCGTCGAGATGCTCAGCTCAGGCATGGGTACAGAAGCTCGATACATACTTCAAGCTTAACCCGATGATAGAGTCTAAGGTTATCAGTTTTGCCACTTTGCACTTGGATGGGGAGGCCCACGAGTGGTGGTACCACGGGCTGGTGACCTTAGGTCACAACCACATTACTTCATACTTAGAGTTCACAGAGAGGTTGATGGAGATATTTGACAAGAGAGATCCAGAGCTCCATTTCAGGGACCTTACGTAGTTGAGACAGACAAGATCAGTTGAGACCTTCATCACAGAGTTCCAGCAGAAGGCAGTGGCAGCATCCGACATATCAGAGCACAGACTGGTGGTGTTGTTCACCGAGGCATTGACAGAGCCATTGAGAGGTTGGGTTAAGGCTTTCAAGCCTCACACCCTATAGGAGGCCATTGTGTGCACGAGAGACATGGGGGACTCAGCACTGAAACCCAAACCTGTTACCAAACTCTTTGTACAATAGAGAGACAGGGATTAGAGAAGTCCTCAAAGAGAATGGAAGTGTAAGCCCAAATTGGACGATGACACCAGACGGGAGTTGATGAGGAAGAAGCTATGCTTCTCTTGCAGAGACCCTTGGGTTCCAGGCCACAGGTGCATGGGCAAGGGAGAGCACCATTATATTGAGGTGGCAACATACAGTGTGGATAGTGAGGAGGAGGAGTAGGACAACAGATCCACTAGCTCAGAGGAGGAGCCATCACAGGCAAAGGAGCAACCTCCACGGAGACCACCAACACCGGCGGGGACCTACCCACAGGTAGCGCCACAACCTCTTGAGCAGGCTAACTCACAGAAACCAGCAAAGGGAGGAGTTATAGCGACCCTTTCTGGTGTTCCCAGGTATGACACCCTCCGGATCAGAGGGACTATTCAGGGAAAGTGGGAAATCGCCCTAATCGATGGTGGGGCCACCCACAACTTTATTGATGCTTCATTGGTATCGAGGCAGGCACTACAAATAGAGGAGTTTGAGGGATTCGATGTTGTAGTAGTAGATGGCCATATAGTGGAGTGTCTTGACAAAGTCTCAGACTTGGAGATAAAGTTAGGTAACTACACAGTGAGAGACACATTTTATGTAGTTGACCTATCTGACACAGATGTGGTCTTGAGTGTCCAGTGGTTGATCACATTGGGCAAAATCACCACTAACTACCAAACCTTTGAGATGGGGTTCAGGGACAGTGATGGGAAGAGGATCGTTCCGAGGGGCATGTCGACAGGGGCACCTCGGACAGTTTCGACCAAGAGGATGGAGAGGATCTTCAGGCATGGGGAGGTAGCATTTATTGTAGAGTGCTTGATCACTTCGTAGAAGGATTCAAAGGGTCGACAATAGTATCAGAAACTTGTTGGGACGACATCAAGAGGTTTTTGGTTCGATTCCACCAGGGAGGCCACCAGACAGGGGGTTTGAGCACACCATTGAGTTGGAGGAGGGGGCCAAACCTATGATTACACCGCCCTATCGTCATCGTAGGAGGTTCAAGGATGAGATAGAGAAAGCAATTAAGGAATTGCCAGCGATGGGACACATTATACCGAGCAACAGTCCATTCTCTTCTTCAGTTGTCCTAGTTCTGAAGGATGGTACCATGAGGATGTGCATCGATTACCGGGACTTGAACAAGAAGACCATCAAGAACCAGTATCCTATCCCTCACATAGATGAGTTGATGGATGAGTTGCATGGAGCAGTTTTCTTCTCAAAGATTGATCTTTGCTCTGGATATCATCAGATCAGCATCAGAGAGCAAGACATAGAGAAGACGGCGTTAAGGTGCCACTTTGGTCATTTCTAGTTTCTAGTTATGCCATTTGGGCTAACCAACGCACAGGCTACATTCCAGTCTTGCATGAACCACATATTTAGGGATCAGTTGAGGAAATCGGTCTTGGTTTTCTTCGATGATATCTTGGTCTACAACAAGACATGGCAGGAGCATATGAGGCACTTGGATGAGGTACTGAGTATCATGGAGACACAGTCACTATATGCCAAAGAGTCCAAGTGTGAGTTCGATATGACAGAGCTGCTTTACTTGGGCCACATCATCAGTGCACATGGGGTACAGGTACACCGGGAGAAGATCAGGGCCATTCTGGATTGGACAACACCTAGGAACGTGACAGAGTTGAGGAGCTTCTTTGGGCTATGCAGCTATTACAGGCGGTTTATCAAGGGTTTTTCTTAGCTTGGAGAACCACTTATAGATCTTACCCAACATGGGGCCTTCATCTGGACTGATGAGTCACATAAATCCTTTGATCACATGAAGGAAGTCATGGGCACTTGTCCAGTATTAGCATTACCATACTTCACTTTGTCGTTTGTATTAGAGTGTGATGCATCTGACGAGGGTATTGGGGCAGTTTTGATGCAGGGAGGACACCCCATTGTATTCGAGAGCAGGAAGCTCAGTCAGCCTGAGAGGTTGTACTCCATTTATGACAAGGAAATGTTGGCAATCATGCATGCCTTGACCAAATTCAGACAATATTTGGTGGACAACAAATTCGTGGTCAAAACAGATCACAACAGCTTAAAGTATTTCCTTGAGTAGAAGGACCTCAGTGAGCACCAACAGAAATGGCTGACGAAGGTATAGGAATTTGACTTCGACATAGAGTATGTCAAGGCAAGAAGAACTTTGTGGCCGATGCACTATCTAGGAGACCTGTGGCATGTTCTTTGATGGAGATTTCAGCAGATTGGAAATCCCACTTGTTAGTTGAATATTCCAAGAGCAAGTTCGCTTGTGAGGTTTTGGATGGACAGGTTCGGGATGACAGGTACAAGGTCATTGACGATGTCATATTCCAGAAGGACAGAGTCTACATAGTACCAGCTTCAGGGCTCAAGAAGAAGATCCTTGCAACAGTTCACAATTCACCACTAGCAGACCATCAGGGGTTTTTCAAAACCTACAGGCAGAGCATGGAGAGGTTCTCATGGAAGGGCCCCAAACAGGATGTTATGAGGTACATCAGTGAGTGTGTGACTTGTCAGCAGAACAAGTCAGAGCATACGCTTCCAGCAGGGCTACTTTAGCCGCTTCCCATTCCGGAGCAGAAATGGGAGAGCATATTGATGGACTTCATCACAGGCCTACCCAAGGTCCAGTGTAAGGACTGCATCTATGTAGTGGTCAACAGATTGACCAAGTTTGCTCACTTCTATGCCATACCTACAGAGTACAACACAGTTCAGGTAGTCGAGTTATTCTTCAGAGAGGTCTTCAAACTTCATTGGTTACCAAGGAACATCATCAGTGACAGGGACAGTCGGTTTATTGGGACATTCTGGAGGGAGTTGTTTAGATTGGTGGGGACAGAGTTGACACCCTGCACTAGCTGTCACCCTCAGACAGATGGGAAAACCGAGATCGTCCACAAGTGGGTTGAAGGGTATTTGAAGAATTATGTGGGAGGACAACAAAGAACATGGGTCAGGTGGCTACATCTACGAGAGCATTGCTAAAACACCACTTTCCACATGTCCAAGGCATGACACCCTTCTGAGCATTGTAGGGTTATGATGCTCCCACTTTGGTAGACTTGGTTTTCGGGGAGAGTAGAGCCCCCAAGGCCAAGGATTGGATCACCGAGAGTCAGGAGATTTTCAAGTTGCTAAAAGAGAGCCTGCAGACAACACAAAATCGACAAAAGATGAGTGTGGATAGGCATAGGATAAAGTGCAACTTTGAGGTTGGGGATCTAGTTTTCTTGAGACCCCAACCCTACAAACATTCATCTCTGGAGAGGAGTTGGGCCGAGAAGCTCAAGCCCAGATTTTAAGGACCTTACAGGATCATGTGTCGGGTAGGCGAGGTTGCTTATGAGCTAGAGCTTCCAGAGGGGAGCAAGATTCATAACGTGTTCCACGTATCTTGCCTCAAGAAGGCGGTGGGACAATTCATTAGCACATCATAGGAGCTTCCCCCATTGGATGAGGAGGGACAATTGGAGTTGGTTCCAGAGGAGGTATTGGAGTTTTGAGAGAGGAAACTGAGGAGTAGGGTCATCAGAGAGTGTTTGATTAGATGCAGAGGGCTTCCAATAGAGGATGCTACTTGGGAGAGGGAGCAAGTGTTAAAACACCTTGGATTGGAATTGCTTGAGGACAAGAAATTTTGGGAAGCGAGGATTGTAATGTCCCTTTCCAAATAGGAGCTCCAGAGAGGAGGCTTAATGGTCTAAAAAACCTCATTAGACTATAGCCAGGGCCAGAAAGGGGTAAACATGGTTACGAGAGGTCAATCCAGCCGAGGGTGTTATAATTTGAAATTGACATTGAGCTAAAAGTGGCTAAAAGCTTTTTTAAGCCAACTTGTGCTAAAATAGAACAGATGAGCTAAGAATAGAGTCAACAATGAATTAGGGTTTCGAGCAGCTATAAGAAAAGGTAAAGCGACTTAATTCATCATTATGCATATTTTGACTTATCATTTGAGGAGAGGGGCACATCTCAGGAGAGATAGCTTAGTGGATTCTAGGAGGAATATACTAGTGGCTGATTTCGGTGTTGAAAGACACACCCTAGTCACCAAGGAGATCACACAGGTCTTCCATCAGTCTTCAACAACAGTTATATAGGTTCCAGCAGCAAGGGCACACTTATTCAGGGTGAAGGTGCAACTTCTGAGGAGGTATTGGGTCAACTTGTCCCATACAGGGAGAATCCAAAGATTCCCTTTCGACCAAGTTGAGAGGAAGGCAAGGCGCATCTTTTGCCCAGTTTCTTGTCAGATTCTGACGGAGAAATCATTTGGGGTGCATTTTCCAGCTGTTGAGGTTGCGACACTTGGGGAGGACACATTTGGGGTTCCCAAGCGATCATCGAATCAGATCCAGGGAAATCCTTTCGACCCATTTCATAGTAGGCCAGGACGATCAGTTTGAGACACATATAAGTCGATTCCGACGTTGGAATCACTAGGATGTAGTTTTCCAGTAGCAGAGGGGGCACATTTCCCCAGGGGGATCCATCCGGGGTCCAAATGTACCAGCAGAGGACCAGACAGTCACTAGGACTAAGAGAGACAATAGGGCGCATTGTTAGGGACAGTTTCCAGGAAGATCTGAGAGGTCTAGCCACCAGGGCGAACTTTCCAGACTCGCAACAGTTGTCGTATGAGCTGTCGTAGCTTGCAACAGATCTTACACCTCTTCCATTGATCCCGCAGTAGTCTTCTATTATTGGGTATTATTGTTTTAGTTTGCTTATTGTATTCCGGCTAAGATCCTTTTGTCATTTGATCTAGCCGAGTGATTTATTTTATTTTAGCTGCATTCGACATTGTACTCCGGAGATATCATAATATATGATTTACAGTGTTTTGTCTCATTTACTATTTGTATGGTCCATATATATGTTGTAAACAATTAATTATACACATACACATATAAAATGCATCCAGAAACCCCCAGTGTATCGGATCGGATTTTTGGTCACATGAGATTAACAGTATTTTCTTGACTAGTAGGGTTAGGAACATTACAAGCATAGATTTGCTACCACCAACCCTTGAAACGAGGACTTGTAGGTTCACACTCTACCTACCAATTTGGGCTACTCTCGACCACTAAAGGTAAATAATAAATTCCTTTAATGGCCATTAGGACAACATGTCAGGATTACAATAAAACACAAACACAAACACAAGGTGGTGCATTAATTACACTAACAACCTCCTTTAATCTTGAGTTGGGGGACATAAAGGGGCATATAAGTTACCCCCTTAATCATAACTTCTTCCCAATAAGAGTGTGAAACATGAAAAAATTGTCCTTTGTCATAGGTTTGGTGAAGATGTTGAGGTTGTAATGCAAAGTGCACCTTTCTCTCCTTTTCAAAGTCAAGTCTTCGCTCATCGTGGTAGGCATTCAAATGATGGCTGAGGCTCAAAAACCCTGAATGGGAATAGTGTGGAAAGGTTCCAAGGGACCGTAACAATAAAGATCGGCTACTCTTGGTGTTGTAAACACGTGTAACCCCCATGGGCCATGAGGGTCAATGAGATAATTGACGATAAGGTTTCGTGGGTTGTCCAATCCAAATTCAATCAACGACCCAAGAGAAAGGGGCTTGACACTTGTGGGTGAACGCGAGATTTGTTGAAATGTTTAGCGCAAGAGTTCGGAGTAAGGTGATAGGTGGTACACCCATGGGGTTGGGATGTTTGATAGTGTATGTAGCCAGAGGGTTCGCTACGCAAAGGAGAGTGGTTAAAATGGTTGAAAGAGGAAAATGATCTATCATCCGACATGGACCACCTCTCATATCACTTAAAATCACCTGTGCAATGGTTGTTGAATATCATTTAGCACGTGGGATCCCGATGATATGTTCTCTTGAGAATATTGTGTGGACACATGTTCAAGATATAGACCATTGTATAACATCCTTCAATGCATAGACACATGGGCAAGTCCATTTCATGAATTAGGGTCTTTGTTGTGTCAATGAAGAACCTATACATCTTGGGTAACTTCATTGTGTTGTGGGTTGTACGATATAGTAAGCTATACCTCTTGATTCTCATTTTGCTGCAATAACATCAAAATCTTTGGAGGTGTACTCTCATCCATTCTCTCTGATCTAACCACCTTGATTCACTTTCTTGTTTGGTTCTTGGTCAAGGCTCTAAATTATTTCTAAACATGATCTTAAGTTTTCTAGAACAAAATCAAACATTTATGAGATGAATTATCAATGAAAGAAACATAATTCAAAGTACTTGTTAATGTAGGAGATGACACAGGCCGACAAACATTAGATTGTATCGACTCAAAACTGTCTCTCTCCACCTTTGCTTACTAGAAGGAAAGTTTTTATTGGAGTGCTTCCTAGGGTAGTCTTGGAGTGCAAGTGTGCAACCTTTGCACACAACAACCTTCACCACCATGAACTCTGACAATCCTTTTGCCTTATTTGAGGAAGAGCTCCATAATGCAAATGACTAAAACACTTGTGCCATAGCTTACAAGCTGGCAATTATCATGCACATGGGCCTCTTTCATGCACTCCTTTGGCCAAAACCCGAGAAGGTTGTTGGTTGTATTACACATTACTGTTCATTAAACTCAATCATACATTCCATATCTGTAATCATTGAGACAAACAAGGTATTCTTAGTCAATCCACAAGAACAAAAAGAATATCATGCAACACAATGTCATCCCTCGAAGGCATCTTGATTGGTATTGTGCCAACTCCAATAAGTGGTAGTATCCACACCCAGGGCCACTTGCACGTCCATTTCCTTTTCGTGAAGCTTGATGAAAAGATTATAATTATATCTCATATGTCGTGAAGCTCCTTTATCAACATACCAACCAATACATGAAGTAGTATTGGTAGAAAAGGTGGAAATCATGGAAAATGCGGTTGCTAACATGGATGCCAAACCATCYACTTTGGCCGAACTATCTACATTYTATGCAAGTTGTTTCTTTGGTTGCTGACCTTTATCTTTCCGTATACTCTCTTCTTTCARCATTAGTGTCCTTTCTTATGACACTTGTAACAAGTCACTCAACTACTCTTTTTACAACGAAAGTCAAGAAAATATGCCTTATTACCTTTTACAGATTTCATCTTCTTTCCTTCTTTCTTTATCCTATCCTTGTAGTAGATGATGTCATCCACTACTCTGTACCTGTCATCATGAATGATGCCCTCCATTATCTTCCAGAGAGATTTTCTACTAAAGCCTTGAATTCTTGAAACTTATTGAAAACTTCATCTTTTGCTTTCAAGAAATAGATCCATCGTCTTGCGTGAGTAATCATCAATAAAAATGACATAGTACAAAAAGTTACCTAGAGATGGTATCGTCATTTGTACACATACATTTGAATGTTTGATGTCCAAGATCCCTTTGGATCTATTGTCATTGCTTGAAAATTTTCCCTTGGCATTCTTGCCAAGTGCGCATCCTTTGCATACTCCATCGTGCTCTACCTGCATATTTGGTGGACCTGTAACCATTTTGCTCAAAATTGGTAAGGCTTTGTAATTGAGGTGAGTAAGTCTTCGGTGCCATAGCTCACTAGAGCTAACAATGTTGTGTATAGGGGCTTGTTTTGTGTGTCCCTTCAATTTATACAATCCTCCCTCTCGGACACCAATCACAGTAGCTGAATCTATACTATGAACCCTTAGGCCATAGGAGGACTTGACCATCAACAAAAGCTACTCTGAATCCTCTATCTTCTAAAGAAGAAATAGAAAGAAGATTCTTCTTCAAACCTTGTACGAACAATACATCCTTTATTGAAATAGGGTTACCTAAATCAAGCTGGTAGGAGGCTTCTCCTACTCCATTTGTTGCATGTGTGGAATCATCCCCAAGTTCCACCTGAAGGGATGAACTCTTCTCTGTCAATTTTGTAAGAGAATTTCCACTAGCCAAATATCACTTCCTTGAGTAATAGTACATGTGAGAGTTGAGACAAAGACATACTCTTCATCTTTCGATTCCTTTGTCTTCTTCTGAGATGTGGATTCCTCCATATCTGTTGCATGTGCATGATGTTTTCTCTTTGCTTTCCCTTGAGGACATTGATAAGCAAAGTGTCCCAATTTCTGACAGTTGAAACATGTGATCTTAGATACATCCTTCTTGTGATCTGGAACTGATCTTATATTTTTATTTGGACTGGTGTTTCTTCTTTCTTTCCTTTTCTTCATGTGAGCATCAAGAGCTTGGTTCTCTTCATCACTGGTCTTCTGCGACTTGGATATCAATCTTGATTCTTCTTGGGTATAGTTTGTCCATAGCTTGTCAAATTTGGGCAATTTCCTTCTTCCACAAATTCCCTAAACAAATGCGTCCCAAGAAGAAGGAAATCCATTAAGAGTTGTAGTCAGAAGTTTTGCATCATCCTCTGAGTCTCCACTAGCTAGTCCTGGATATGAGAAATGTTCATGAAGTAGGTGGAAACTATATCTGACTTGTTCATCATCACGTTTCTGAGTTGATGCCTTAGGGTTAGCTTTCTGCTTGTCTTCTTGCTTTCATATAATCTTGATAAGGCATCAAACATCTCCTGTCATGAAATACTGGATCCTCAGAGAGTTTGATACAACTCTGATTATCACAGTAAATGATTGTGGGATCCAAATCTTGATCAAATAATCCTGCTATTAAATTTCGAAGGGTTCAAAATTTCCAGGGTAACTAGGTGGATTTTCTAGGGTTTGTAGTGGACAACCTTAGATATCACCATAGATCTACTTACATCCTCTCAAGGGAGTCCTTAGTTGACCTCACATGCCCAAAAACAAAGAGTAGGCACTAGTCTTCTCTCTTTACTCAATCATAAAACCTAAGATTCAGCTTTTATTTTTATGTTTTAGGGCTAAATTTGGGTTTTCCAATAGTTTATATATATTTTCAGCCATTAAAAGGCTAGGTGTCTTGGTAATTGTGCCTATATTTGACCTAAATTTCATCTTATTACTATAATTTGTCTTGCTGATTTTATTTACAGCCCTACTAGGGCTAGATGTCTTGATATCTTGGGTTGTTACATACGATTTAAATTTCAGAATTAACCAGTTTGAAAAACCCTAGTTTTAACTCATTGTTATAGCCCTATTTTCATTGATTTATAACTTCTTTAAAGGGATACAACCTACAACTATAGTAACTTGTCTTATTGCTGCAATTTCATATCTTTGTTACATGTTTCACAACAATAGGTAATTTTCAGGTTTGAGTGTTTTTGGGATTGTCTTTTGTAAGATTATTGCTTGGTAAACCCCTTAGATCAACCACAAAATATCTTAAATCAAATCTAGAAGTTATCTTCGTCAACCACTTAACCCTTAGCTTGCTAAACATATTGAGTTGGTGGTAGTATTGGGTCACTGCATAGGAGGCCTTAGACTTGATTGTGTCTTGCCTAGTGAGTCCTTGAAGCTATGAGGGAAACTGCCCTTGTGTTGGATTTATCTTTCACTAAAACGAGGGAAGTTGTTGCCTAGGTGATAGTGGTAACATCTTTCGATGTTCCACTCATTTTGTACCTTATAAAGGCTTTGCACTGAGGTGCAAGTTTGTGTTATAACATGTTAAACTATATCCATTAACGTCCAAAAAGTGTTTTTTCATGGCGATTTTCTCTCTTTTAGTTGTAGGGGAAGAGCTCTTACTGACTCTCATTGAGTAGGGGAAAGGTAAAATTGAGATTTGAAGGGATTACCAATGTTTTGTAAATGTTCTAGTTTCTAAAAAATTTGTATTTTTATGTCTTCATTTTTTGTATTTGTAATTTGTATTTTTTTAACACACACACACGCATATATAAACCGAGTCCCATGTGTGTTGTTTTAGGGATCGACATGTCTTGCGTCGGATACTTGTATTTTTGTGTCCTTCATGTCCTATGTCCTCATGTCATGTGACTTAGCGTGTGCTTGAATTTAGAATGCTTTAGTTGAAGAATGTTCCTGGAGGTGTGGAGGATTCGAAGGAGTGCATGGTTTAGCAGGTAGTGTTGAAGC
>JZKD02S0999923.1:0-13536 GCA_000966675.3 Picea glauca
TCTTTCACAAATACCTACAGGTTAGATTATTATCTCGACATTTTGATTCCATTACATTTACACATATTCCAAGAGAATTGAATCAAACAACAGATGAAATAGCTAACATGGCGCTAGATTGGCATATATCACATCAAGCTACACATACATAAACATATCATGCATCCTGTCACAGCATATAGATAGCATCAATATCATCAACATCAACACCAAAAACACATGTAAACCACATTTGGATCTCCAAAAGGTGTATACTCATATATATATCAAGGCCTCCCAGGCCATCCAAATGTTTACATACACAAAAAATACATTGGCCCACAGGCCTGTGCCACATCTCGGTACAAAAAATACATCGGCTCACCAGCCTATCAAAAACAGTATACAAAAATACATCATACAATCAGGGTGCCTCTAATACACCCCCAGCTGCCCCTCCCTCCGGAGGGGGTGGTGGCCCACACCGACCTGCCCCAGGCGGTGGTGGTGGAGCACCTGCAGGACCCTCCTGCCCCGGCAACAGGCGTCCACTAGTCATGGCGGAGAGCACAGTTGCTCGTCACATGATCGACCGCCATGGTGGCGGTAACCCGATGCACTGCTCCAGGAACTCCTCGTCCTGGATACGGATCCACATGCCCTCAGGAACGTCCCGAAACACCATCTCAAACTAACGGAGTATATCATTCAACTCCCCTCCGGCTGCCGTCGGAGGAGCATGAGATGGCCCCGCACCAGGGTCATCAAATCGACGCCTCCCCGTCGGTCTCCCGGGCTCTGCTGGTGCCCCCGCAGCCTCATCTCGTGGCCACCTCTCTCCACGCGGAGGTCGCCCCTCTCGCTGCACTGACGGTCTATATAACTCCACCTCACGCCCGCGAGGTGCCAAATCTGCACATGCACCAAACAAGCAACAACAGATGGTATCAGTGTCTATACATCAAACATGTGCACTGGTATATCAAAATCATAGCGTAAATCAAAACACACAAGTACACAACATACCTCTATGGTCGAACACCTCCCCAGGAGCCAACACCATGTTCAGGTCCCCCCGGAAGTCCACCCCAGCATAGGGGTACTGTAGCATGATCTGCAGCATCTACCGCCATATCTGCACCGCCTGTGCAGAAAAATAGTGTCCGCCTTCGCCACCACCGTGGCGAACCAAAATTGCAGACCATCGCCTCAGTCGAGGCTCTCGCACCCCAGGCGCCTCCAGTAACACCCTCGGGCGCAGCATCGGCACCCTCTCCAAGAAATAGGCTACCAAGATGGAGCCAAATGCAAACTCCCCAACGCCTCTAGATCAACAATGGTCCAGCTGCGCGATCATCTGCGCATGTAGGGTCATCCCCCAGGCGAACCGCTCACGGCCCAACACTACCCTCTCCATCAAAATCAGCTCGCCACCACTAATCTAGTGAGGCGCTCGGGACCCATACACCCGAACTATCATCGCTGCTATGCAACGATGCAGCAGGGCATCTATCCCATTGATGCTCACTGTCGTCCCAGTCATATAGTGCTCGCCTGAGCAGTATCGCTCGGCGACCGTCCGCAAATGTGTGTCCCTCGGCAACACAGGATCTGCCGGCAATGATGTTCCCCGGAAGGGGAGCCCCGTCAAGAAGTAGATGTCCTCCACCGCAGTGAAGGCGATCTGCTCTCCTCGCACGAGGAAGCAGTGTCGATCTGGGCTCCACATCTCGATCAGANTTTCCACCATTCTAGGATCTATATAACTATGGCTAGCCCCTGAATCAATTAAAACAATAAATGGTTGGTTGTTAATCATAACTTCCACTTCAATCATGTGTGACTGATATTCAACTTGCTTGTTGTCTAGGGCTACATAGATCCTTGGCATTCTATTGCCCATGTCCTCTAGTGTTTCATCTTGCCGAACATTATGGACAACTCTCACTTTTCCATTTTTATGGGGACAATATCTGTACTTGTGGTTCCCTTGACAATGCCAACACTGAATGGGCATCTGCCTTGGCCTTTGTTCCCCTACGTCAGCCATTCTTGGCTCTCTAAATGATGGCTATCCTTGAGGACTATTTCTGAAAAAGGGTGGCTTAGTTCCCTTCTTCCTTTGATCCATCTGGAATTTCTTCTTGTCATCCCAAGCCTTCCAAAAAGTAAGTTTTTCTCTTTGCTGCTCATATAAGCATTTCGCTCTTCTTATCGTTTCTTTCATAGTCTTAGGGCCATCATACTGGATCTTGTCACCGATGGAAGGTGGCAGTCCACTCAGATACCTCTGAATCTTGACAACCTCATCTTTGATGAACAAAACATACTTCAACAATTCCAAAAATCTTCGCTCGTATTCATCAATGGTCATGCTGCCCAGCTTGAGTTCAAAGAAATCTTTCATCTTTCTGTCATAATATATTTTAGTCAAGTATTTATTCTCAAAATAACTCTTGAATTCTCTCCAAGTGATATCTTTCTCTCTAATGTGTTGTACCTGCACAAGTTGATCCCACCACATGGATTCCTTTCCTTTAAGTTGATACATTGCAATTCTTCCTTATGCATGAGAGGAATAATTTTTCGGTTGGAAATATTTCTCATGCCAAGAAACCATGTTTTGACATATTCCTCCTTCTTATGTTCTCCATCAAACATAGTAGGATTAATATTGTTCATTTTTCCCTTCAGTTCATCCACTCCATATCTCTTGTTCTTTCTGGTAGGATATGGGCTTGAACTACTGTGTTCCCTCCTCTTGGAGTGACCTTGGGAGTGATGATGGTGTCTACCAACACTCGATCTTCTTCCCTCATAAGTCTGGTGACTCCCTATTTTTCTTGAGTTTCTCTCCTTGTCCAACTTCTTTTCTATTCTCTCCAGACTCTTCATCAAATTTAAGTTGAATTCTCCCTGCTTTTCCTTAGCTTTCATAAGCTTCTTACTATTTTCTCGGTGAGTTTGGGAAATTTTCTGCAATCGTTCAATGGTTTTCATCATATTCCCTTCCTTATCTAAATCAACTCCATGTCTATTGGAGTTTGACCCTTCAACTCCCAAATGAATATCCATTCCTTTTGCTTCATCCTCAAAACTTTAAGCAGTCTATGCCTCTTCCATTTCTTTGCATGCAGTGGCAACTCTATTCGTTTATGGCACTCATTGAACTCTGCAAACACAACGTGCATTCAACCATAATTTTTCAGGCCATCATTCCTTAACAGTTCCCACAACATTCATAAACAAATTTGATTCAAGAAAACGTTTAGTTTTCATGAATTTTCCGAGCTCTGCTCGGTGCTATAGTAAACTCAAGCCGTATCTCTTTTCTCTCAGTTCCCCAACCCATGCAACCAAGGTTTGTGACCAAGCACTAGATCTCAAGGTTCTCTAATCGGGACTTCAACTTTCAGAAAACTCCAATCATAGAACATTAGTTATTTAGAGTTCTGAATTACTGAACTCGCGAGGCAAATGAATCAACCATCCACCATACCTAACATCTGATGACGGACATACACAAGGAAAATCATGTCATCGAATCCTCCGGGACTTTGGAGCTTCAAGACTTCAGAGTTTCGGGTTTTGGAGGTTCGGGACTTCAGTACTGGAAGCTTCCACACTCGCTTCCCTCTCCATCTCCCGACTTTCTAACTTCTGACCTTTCTAGCCTTCGATACACAACACAGTTGTCACCAACTACAGTGGTGACACATGGTGTACTTAATAAGATCCACGTTACACCAGGCGATGTCATCCATCCCCACTGTATCTACTTTTTTCCCTTCGGGACCCACTGACATGTGGCACACATCCCATGTGTCCACGCCCATCCAAGTGGCGTCAGCATGACCCACTACTTCGGCTCTTTAGGACTTCGTAATTTAGGGCTTCGAGAGTTTGTGCATTAGCACATCCCACTTCTCTCGACAACCAAACTCCCGAAATAACAATCTTCTTGATCCAACGATCAAGCTCTTTTTCCCAGATCTACGGTGTAGATCTTCTCAGGATTTCAGAGTTTTAGGTTTTGGAGGTTTGTGTCTCAGCGCACCTCGCTTCTCCCAATTTACGAACTCCGAAAGGTTTCCAGGATAACCTTCTTGTGCCTTCTCAGGATTTGACGGTCGTAAATGACTCTCCTTTTTCACTAACAGATCCTACGGCTCTCAAAACCCCAAGTGTTGAGCTCTATCTCTCTCTCTCTGGTCAAACACCATGTCGGCTACAGTTTTATTCTACGCTACTCCTCCTGAAATTTGTAACATGACCAAGCAACCCGTTGGCACTAAGAAATATTCTAAGGTTCGAAATTTGTTCCATCTGAACATCATTTCAACTCGAAACCTTGGGTCCAAAGACCACCTATTCGACCCATCTAGGTTAAGCGTCAAAACCTGGGGCTCTGATACCATATTGTAACGACCCCGACCATCAACCCCACTGTCAGGGAATGCTACTACACAGAATAACGCTTATATAGTATGCATTTAAATGAAGTTAAATGACTTAACAAAGTAAACATATAATTACTGCTAACATACATAATTAATGGAATTAACAGTAAATATCATTGCAATGGAATACATGATAATATTGCAAGCATCATAGACATGCATTTTAATTGAAATTAAACACATGCATATACTTATCTTTGAAACTGTTGTAACCCCACCAACTACGTGCAGAACGTCCATGAACTTCCCAGCCTTAGACCTCATTGCTCATCATGCTCAGCAGTGGGTCACCCTCGAGCTGGGACTAAGCTCCACCCAAGGCAAGGGAATCCTAGACTAGGCTGAGGTTACAGGAAAACTGCACAGAGCAACTGGAAGGATTCTCTCAAGGAGCCTTCTTACGCCCACTACTGACGAACTCTCATGCCCCACATGCCTATTCCACCCAAAATTATACACCTTCACAAGCACAGTCTGTCGGTGCTTCACCTTCCTCTTTGGGTCTCGGCAATATGCTGGATCAAGAATTCTCAAAGCTCCATAGCTGGTTCTGGACTTTCTCTGGGAGAAAACCACTTCCCAGTAGACTCTCTCACTTGGAGAGAGTTGCTCATAGGCCTAACAACCTGCCTCTTCTAACACAGACTTGAAAACCCAGTTCTTCAACTAGCTTCAGCCCAATTCTCACAAGGTGAGGATAACAACAACAACAATTGGTTAATTCCACTCAGGAAACACAGAAGGCAACAACCCAAACATAGTTTAGGTATGAACTTGACTCTGCAAGAGCGGATAGGCTAGGCTCATAGGACACATAGGTGACACAACTCAATTAACGATTTAGCCACTGGTTTTCAAGGTGCATGACAAGGAATCTACGCAGACGTTGAACATAGACTCAACGGTTCAGACAGAGGGTGTATTAGCCTCTCAAGAAAACATCACAGGCCTCGGGTTTCAGATCTAAGTGAGGCATAAAAAGATCAAACATAATTCATTGTTTCAGAAAATCGATGGTAGAATGGAGGATGAACCCTGAACTTAGCTGACGCTTCAGCTTTTAACCGCATGCACCCAGGTAGACACTTGTCTTCTTGCAGCTGCATGTGTTCCCTTTTTCACATGTTGGAGATGCATGCTTGCCTCTCCCAAGATTTAGGATAAAAACATGTTTTGTCATCTAGATTTAGAATAATAATAAAATATTATTCTCAAGGACTTAAGCCCCCTAAGCTTAGCCCCTCTTTCCAACCTTTCAGCCCCTTTTCCCTTACCCACCTCGTGGAAGCTTAGTACCCCCATCACTCTTTCTTCATGGTCGGTCTGCACACAACGATGTTTAATATTTATTAATGTTATGCATATTACATATACAAAAACAAGCTCCTAGCCTTTAACACTTAGGCTCTCCTACCTATTAAACACATAAGCCTACCAACTTATCAATACTCGACTCACCAACCTACAAAACATGATTACAATTCATAATATAATTGGGGCACTACCGGGGGATATTACAATGCAACTACAAATAATGTGGATCCCTCTATTTCCTTTTTCTCACAGAAAGTATCCCACCAATATTTGACATGGGGGACGACCTTGTAAGTTTTAAATCTATGAAGTAAAGAAATGCATACAAATTCTCCTAAGAAAAACATAAATTAATAAATGGCTCATACACACAATACACAAATATTTACGATGGAAACCCTTAACTGGGAGAAAACCAACCTTCCTTGGTGCCACACCTTTCAACTCTTCATTGTATTAATTTCATCATTCACAATACAATATTTTAGATATTTCATAGCTTCCAAAACCATAATCCCTTAATCCGGGATTAATTTAGAAAACCACTAAAAATAGAAAAAATTGCCCCCCCAAAAACTTAGGAGCGTTGCCTTGAACTCCGATGGCTCTGGGCGGAACACTGCATGTAAGTAGGAAGGCCAATCTTGGCCCCCCTGGAACCCCCCCTAGGAAATCTCCCAACACACACGACATAAAGGGAGAAGGAATTTGGGATCGCTAGACACAATTATTGAATTTGACGTGCCCACACACACATGCAAATAATATAACACATACCCAACATTCTCCCACTTGTTTTCTTTGCATACAAGGATTCACAGGATTGCATAGTCAACAATCCAGGGAAACAATGCCCATTGTTACTCTACACTAGGATAACTTCTCTGTGCTCACAGACTTTGTTAATGATTCTGCAACATTATTTAAAAGTGCCAACCTTTTCCAGCAACACCTTATTTTCTTCAACCATGTCTCTCACAAAGTGATATTGAACATCAATATGCTTTGTCTTTGAATGATAAACATGGTTCTTTTCCAGGAAGATTTCACTCTGACTTTCATAATCTAATCTCATTACTTGTTATACCAACCCAATACCTGATCACAATCTTTGTAACCATACTTCTTCCTTGTTTTCATGAGTGGCTCCCATGTATTCAACTTCTATAGTTGATAGTGCCACTACAACATGTCTTTTTTTCATCCAACTGATTGCTCCTCCAAATAGGTTAAACACACACCAACTTGTAGATCTTCTGTGATCTAGATATCCAACCCAACCTGCATCAACAAACCCATGTAAGTCCAACACTCTATCCAATTATGATCTTCCTTGGGTGCGCAATCCATAACTGGTAGTGCCACGCAAATACCTGAATAGCTTCTTTACTGTTGTCCAATGCTCTTTCTCTGGTTTTGACATATACCTACTCAAAAATCCCACTGCATGTGCAATGTCTGGTCTAGCACAAACCATTGCATACATCAAACTACAACTGCACTAGCATACAGAACATGGGACATGTCCTCTTCTTCTTCTCATGTCTTGGGAAACTGATCTGTAGATTACTTTACACCTATAGGAATAAGAACCTTGATCAGTTTACTTCCATGCATATTAAACCTCTGCAATATCATCTCAACATATTTTCTCTGATTCAACCAAAGTTTCATGTTTGCATGATCTCTTTTAATCTCCATTCCCATAATGAATTTAGCAGCACCGAGATCCTTCATGTCAAATTTGGAGGATAGCTGCGATTTCACCTCCTTAATAATATCCATGTTATTTCCTACCAAAAACAAGTCATCAACATACAACACTACATAAATGAAGTGATTAGCAACCTACTCGGAATATACACTGTGATTAGACCTACTTCTTGCAAATCCCAATCCAAGGATGTATGTGTCAAACTTTTGGTGCCACATCCTAGGTGATTTCTTCAGACCATATAGTGACTTCTTTAGCTTATAGACCAACTCTTTCTTTTTTTTCACTACAAATCCTTCTGGCTTCTTCATGTAGATTTATTCTTCCAGATCCCCATGTAAGAATGATGTCTTCACATCCATCTGTTCCACTTCAATATCAAAATAAACAACAATAGATAAAATAAATATAATAGAAGTTAACTTGGAAACAAGAGAAAAAATATCACCAAAGTCAATTCCCTCTACTTGGGAATAACCTTTTTTTACTAACCAAGCTTTGTATTTCTCCACTTTTCCTTCTGCATTAAACTTCTTCTTAAACAACCATTTTCTACCAACATATTTTCTTCCAGTTGGAAACTCAACTACATCCCATGCTTCATTCTTATTCATGGCACCCATTTCTTCAACCATGGCCTTCTTCCAGAGTTTACTATCCTATGAATTCACTACTTCCCTGACAGTTTTGGGATCATCATCAGTAATAGATAAAGAAAAATTAGAACGGAAATCAGGTGGATTATACCTTTCTAGTTTCCTTCTTTCCCTCACCGATCTCCTCAATATTGGGGTATAAGGTTCTTCTTCTGCTTCATCTTCTTCAGTTGATTCAGATTTTTCATCATCCAACTCAAACTCTATTTTCTCAGGTTCTTCTTGCCTTGGTAGGAATTCCTATTTGGAAACATCTTTTACCTCTCTAAAAAAAACATCCCTACTGTAAACATTCTTCTTAGTTTCTGGGTTCCAAAGATTATAACCTTTCACACCATATTTATAACCAATAAAGATACACTTTTCGGCTTTATTATCCAGCTTACTCCTACTCTTCTTTGGAACATGTACATAAGCATCAAAACCAAACACTCTGAGCAGATGTTCAAGAGAGGGTTTCTTACCATTCCATACCTCATGTGTATTTTTATCATCCAATGCTGATGAGGGTGATTGATTGATCAAGTAACATGCTATACCCACTACCTCTACCCAGAATTCATGTCCTAACTTGGCACCACTAACCATGCTCCTTTCTTTTTCCATCAGTGTCATGTTCATCCTTTCTGCAACTCCATTTTGTTGAGATGTCTATGGAGTAGTCTTCTTCCTTTCTATACCACACTTCTTACATAATTCTTCGAATTCATTTCTGTATAATTCTCCACCATTATTTGTCCTCAATACCTTTAATTTCTTCTTTGTCTGATTTTCTACCAGAGCCTTAAACTATTTAAATTTATCAAATAACTCAGATTTCTTTCTAAGAAAATAAATCCATGTGTTCCTTGAGATATCATCTATGAATGAAACATAATACACAGATTTACCTAGTGATGGAACATGCACAGGTCCAAACACATTATTGTGTATCAAATCTAAGATCCCATTTGCTCTTGTAGCACCATATGGGAATATTACTCGATTCTATTTAGCATATATGCAATGTTCATAGAAATCAAAATCCAGAGTGAAATTAGACACATCTTCAACCATACCTTTACCATGTAGTGTTCGAAGGCCCTTTTCTCCAATATGCCCCAATATTTGATGCCACAAATGGTCTTCTTTCCAGGGACAATATTGGTATTGTCTTATTTATTTCTCTACTCAGGGACAACAAAACTATTACACCCATTAGTATAAGTGCTTCCCAATAATTTGCATATAGTTCCACACCAAAATCCCCTCATCAATACCATTTCTCCTCATACCATATTACAAGTGCCCTTTCCCCTCAGTATCCACACCTGCATCATCCAACTTGCTTACAGATATTAAGCTCCTGGCTAGTTTTGGAATGTACAAAACCCCAGGGAGAGTTCTAATCCTTCCATATTTTAGCAATAACTTAACCCTTCCATGTCCCATAATTCTGGTTGTCGAGTCATCCCCTAGGAATACATCACCGCCATCGTATTTTTTATGTTCACAAAACCACTCCCTATGAGGATTCATATGATATGACACACCCGATTCGATCAACCATACACCACGGTCTGCATGTGTACCTATAGATGCCATGCAAACATGACCTTCTTCTTCAGTGAAGGTTTTCGCCTCTATGGAAGAGGCATTATCAGATCCCTTTGGTTTATCAACCTTCTTAGACATGCAATCTTTCTTATAATTCCATTCTTTACCACACTTCCAACATTTCCTCAAAGATTTTCTGGGAGACTTAGATCTACCTTTAAATATAGATCTCCCCCCCTGAATACTTATTGGGATTTGTGTCTTGGGTAAAACCTCTTACAAATAAAACATATATGCTCTGACCATCCATGATTTTCTACCTCATCTCTTCAGATAACAAGGATGCAACTACATCCTCATACTTCAATGTAAATTGAGTGGTACTACTGATTTCTACAACCAGATTATCCCAAGAGTTTGGCAAATAAAATAACAAAGTAATACATTTATATTATTCTGCAATCATAATATTAACAGAGACAAGTTGACTTACTAGAGTATTGAAGGCATTTAGATGTTCTGTCACATAATACCCATCTTCCATCCTAATATGATACAACTTATTTTGAAGAAACAACTTATTTACCAGGGACTTTGATTGATACAAATTCCCTAACTTATCCCATAGTTCCTTGGCTGTAGAATCTCCTGAGACATTCAACAACACCGAATTTTGTAGGCAGAGTCGAATAACAGTCCTTTCTCTTCTATCCAACTTCTCCCAATCCTCCTTCGACATACCAATAGTTTGTGTACTAATATTTTGTGTACCATAAGATTATGTACCAGTAGACTGTGTTCCAATAGACTACGTACCAATGGGATATATACCAAGATCCACAATGATCCATTGTTCTTAGTCTACAAGAAGGTCCTCCATATTGAGATTCCATAGCTCGAAGGTTTTACCGTTGAACTTCTCGATATCGATTTGAGAAGAGCTCGCCATTCCTCTTTCTACACTCAAAGCACCACTGGAAATCTCCCACTGAACCTAGGTTTATCAAAAACCCAAGATAAACTTGATCTATAAAGATCGATCCAAACCCTCAACAACAAAGGTGTCCCCTTGAAGCCAAGAACAAGCTTTGATACCACATGTAAGTTTTAAACCTATGAAGTAAAACAATGCATACATATTCTCATAAGAAAAAAAGAAATTAATCAATGGCTCATACAAAGTACATAGAAATTTACGCTGGAAACCATTAACTGGGAAAAAACCAACCTTCCTTGGTGTCGCACCTTTAAACTCTTCATTGTATTAATTTCACCATTCACAATACAATATATACAATATTTTGGGTATTCCGTAGCTTCCAAAAACACAATCCCTTAATCCGAGATTAATTTAGAAAACCACTAAAAATAGCGAAATCTGCTAAAATAGAAAAAACCACCCAAAAACCAATTTTGGGGTGCTGCCACAAACCCCAACGACTCCAGGCTACTTCCCAGAGCCAAACGTTGTGCTTAACCAAGGGGGGGAAATCCTACCCCCCCCCCTAGAAAGTGCCCAGTGCACATGACAAAAAGGGTGAAGGAAGTTAGGATTGTTAGACGCAGTTGTCAAATCTGACGCACCCACACAAACACACATGCAAATAATATAAAACATACCCAACAGGCCTCGAGGAGAGAAAATTTAATATTTTCTCTATCGGAAAAGTTGTGGACAGAAAAATACTCTTCTAGAAGTTTTAACCATTTATCTACGACATTCGCATATATTTGAACTTCAACTATAGTAATATCAAAATTGATCTGTACCTTGAAGGGGGTGGCACCTCCGCTTGAGGTGGATGTATCACTTGTTGACAGTCATCGAAGGATTTGTGCAAATATGTCCATCATCTCATTCCTCTATCGCTCAAGGGATTCCTCGAGCAACATTTTGAAAGGATATCCTATCCCGTCGTCTTTATTTTAACCCGCTATGGGAAGTTTCTTGGGCATGTGAGAGCAGTTTTCCTCAAGAGAAACAAGCTCAAGACCCAACTCTCTATACCCTGACTACGTCGAGGACATGAACTAAAAAAAATGACAAGGAGCAAACTGCTTTTATACCACTGATCCATATTTAGGAGCGGAATGAAATGAAACCACATTTTTATAAAATTAACACAGGGACACATTGAACAATAACAAATATACAGTAAAACTTGACTTCTATGAAATAAGAAATATGTTGAAACTGTAAAATACAGACTAAAAACAAGCTTTCTAGAATGGTGGCATCTTATCTAAGAGAAGAGATGTGACGACTATGCTCATTCGCAAGAAGATGAGTACAATGAGGCTCTGAAGGAATTTTTACAATAAACATGAATGCAAAAAAACCTAGACATTCAAAAACCTAACCCTAGGAGATGAAGTGCCAAAATTCATGTGGGCCCTGTTGGGGTAAGTTAGTACATCAACTTCCTGAGGTCGCAACTTTTTCATGCGATCTCCGTTTTGAGCGCATGATAGCTCGTTGGAAAGGTATTGATGAGGATATTCATTTAGGGGGGTAAATCAGAGCCTTTGACTATAATTGAGGTGAATGATCACAATAAAGAAATGTTTAGGCCCTTAAAATGGCCCCAGAAGTTCAGGAACCAAAAATCTACTAAAAATAGTAAGTTGCCAAAAAAACTATTTTGATCCAGTTGGAAAAATTGGGTGGCCACCAAGATCCTCCTAAATCATCGAATTGGTAAAGAATTTCATTCTTCCCAGAGAAATCATCGTCAACTAACGACCGATGGTCGAGTCAGCTAGTTTAGCGATATATTACAATTTGGTTGTTAAAGGAAAGGGCATGACACAACATCCTCCTAGAATTTTGAATTGGGAACTAAAATTTTCTTTAAAAGTAATAAAACAATTTTGCAGTAGTAAAAAAAACATAGCAATGAGTGGAAAATTGCAACTTGTGAATGATGTAACTTTTC
Organism: Picea glauca; assembly: GCA_000966675.3. Taxonomy (NCBI): domain Eukaryota; kingdom Viridiplantae; phylum Streptophyta; class Pinopsida; order Pinales; family Pinaceae; genus Picea; species Picea glauca. The sequence continues at coordinate 12,596 of JZKD02S0999923.1, forward strand.
GTTCAGAACTCAAAATGAGGCATAAGTATAGCCATTGGAGAGTTGTTTCAAAGAGTAATATGTCGAAGGAATTAAATTTTGGTTTGGTGAATTGTGTTCTTCACACTACTACATATGGGGTCATATTTCGACAAAAACTTTTGATGATAAGGATAAATTCAATTAGATCATCACAAATTATGACATAATATTAAAATTTTAATATTTTGTTTCCTGGGCACCCCGATGAACGTCGAAGTTCCAATGAACATCTATATCACTCAACATTTCGATGATCGTTGATCTACCCATGAACCTAGAGGATACCAACTACCTATTTGAAAATGGTTTAATGGTCACTAACTTCACTAACTTGGTTAACTTTGACATAGTCAACGTTCGTTAGAACATCGACAGAGGTCAGTGTTTTTGAAAATTTTGTTGTAGGTGTGACAATCATAAAATATTTTTATGCTAATTGATCATTGCATGATTTATTAGTGTTTTTGCTATGTGTTACTTGCCGCAAATCCAATTCTTGATCTACATAACTTTGATTTTGTACTTTGAAGGTTACAAGTTTTTAATATTACTTTGTCTTTTTTTTAAATACCCATATTAGATCCCTAACCCTTAGACCCTCTTTCATTTGGGGACACTAATTTTCCCCTAGGAAATAGGTATGAACATGTCTACTCAATTCCATTTAATTACTATACAATTTGTCTTGGTGTCGTTCTCTTTTATTGTTTGATTTTATTACTTGATTATAGTCAAGATTTGGAACTTATGTGATAAAAATGTATGGTTTTGATTTGTTTATTAATTGTTGATTAATGTTATAAACCTTTAAAAAATCTATGACAGAAATAGATTAATTCTATAGTACATATGGGGTCAATATAATTCGATGATATTTGTACCGTAACAATGTATAATCTATATATTAATGTACTTATATT
>JZKD02S0999934.1:0-35358 GCA_000966675.3 Picea glauca
CAAAACAAATAAGCATAGTAATCTAGAATCTACAATATGATCATATGGTAATAATAACTACTACTAGGTGGAATCATAAAAATGCTCATCCTAGGAATAAATAGAATCTATTATGGGACTCCAACTTGATTCCCCTGCACTGAAGCTAGTGGTACATCTCACTGTGGAAGTGGGTCCAAGTCCATCCAAGGAAAGTCTTCATTGTCAAATCCTTGACCTTGCACAATGCACTCTAATGATGGATGGAATTCATCCATAACTATATTGCTTGATTCAAGGGTCTAGGTCAACAACTAGTTGCACCTCAACCTAAGGTTATATTGAAATAAACCAACTGAAATATACCATATCCTTCAACCATTTTTCTCTAGATGATTCTTTGTCTTGGCTTGTATACACTAAAATGTTTTTCAATTGTGTCGACAATCAAGAGCACTACATGTATGACTTAGTATCCGAATTGGATTTTTTTGCAAATTAGGGAAATAGAAACCAAACTATCCCCACTAATATGTTGGAATGAGTGTTGAATTCAAAGAATCTTTAGCAAATAACTTTGAAACTTTGACTCAACTTTTGTAATGAGTAATATAATTTGAAAATTTTGAACTTTAATACCTAGTGGATCCTTTGTTATGATTCATATAGCAACAAACATGCCAAAGGTACCAATGCCTTCATTGAAATTCATGATCTTTCCATGTATCACATCGTGTATCTTTGGATCAGGGACTATGCACTCAATGCATCTATACAATCTCTCTTTTTTCTTCCCATATATTTCAAAATATTTTTTACAGTGGTACCTTCAAAGTTTAGAAGAAGAAAAATATTGATCAATTGAATTTGAATCATTGACTAAGATTTTGTAATGAATAACATAATTTAAAAAATTTGAAATTACATACATGGGTTTAAGTAATATCCAACTACATGTAAAGTTCTATGGAGTTGTTTATGCCATCTTTCATCAAGCATTCTACATATGATGGATTTATTTCCTCTTTTTCCTAATCGACAACCTCATAAACAAAAACCATGTTGTCATTATCATCAACCACCATTCACAACACTTTCAGAACAGGATCACTGAATAACGCTATCTCTTATGCCATTTTACAAGGAAAAAATGAAGCACTTTGACAACCACTTGTTTCCCTTCAACCCTTTTTATCCACCAAGATGTATTCCCTTCATCACAAACAAAATCTTCTACAAGTTGGATTTTTGTTGAACAATGGATTGTAATGAAATAAATTTTATTGGAAATCATGTAATAGTTGGTTGAACAAGCTCTATACCCGAAGTGTTTTTCCTCATAAGGTTCAAAACCCATGTGTGGTTATAGATTTACTTGATTATGGTTTTTTCTTGTTCCACATTTTTTCACCCACTCTAATTTTTCAATATCCTCAAGCATGCGGTCCAAACAATGGGTTGCACATGGAGTCCACCAAATTGTGGGGTGTTTTCCCTCCAACATCCTTCCTAATACAACATATTTGGAGGCATTATCTCTGATGATGTACAACATTTTCCACTTACACCTCCAAAACTACTTCGTTCACAAGATGAAATAATAATTATGCATCCTTAACATGATCAGACGCATCCAAAAATTTAAGAAACATGGTTTATTTTGGGTAAGAAATGAATAAATTGAGAACGGTTCAAGATCTTCCATCATTCCATCATTCAGACCTGGTTGTGCACAATGTTTTAGTTGATGTCTCCTTGAACTATATGAGATATTCATATTTTTAATTTTTTACATCATTTTGTAAAAGTATCCCCTTGATACCATGAAAACTAGGTCCTCTTATGTTTGGACAACATTAATCCACATCATATAACATAGGTTGATCATTTACTGAACTAGTAGCATTGAAAGGAATGTTTCCATCATAGCACCATCTAGCAATGCATTCCCAAACATCCTCCTTCTCTATATTATTCCATTTAAAATCAAGTGTCGGCTCAACACCAGGAGTAGTCTAGGGTACAAATAAAGAGTCAATCATTTTACATTCCCTCTTCAAATTGTATGAACTAGGGTGAGGAACATGTCCATATCTATGCACAATAGGAAAAGTGGAGGATTCTTCCGAACTAGGTAAATGATCTTTAGGGTCATTGTCATAAGCATCGTTAGTTTGAATTCTCCCTATGTATTCTTTAATCTTCTTATTATTGACTTTATCTAGTTGGAAGGAATCAAGATAACCTTGCATATCCCATTTTGGATCATCAGAGACTTTTGTGAAAGGTTCTACTTGGCTTCTTTCATGTGATAAGTGTTGTTTTATCCTCTGGATATCCTCACCCTTAACTTTCTTCCAACAATAGTGGAATATTGTTTTCCCCTCTTCATCCAAATGGAAATAAACCCATGTTGTATCTCTCTCTTTTGTAGGGGCCATGGAAATTTAAAAACCAACAAATAAAAATATGCAAATAAAACTTTAGGAATTATAAATTACTAGGAACAAACAATAAATTTAAAGAGAAAAAGTGAATAAGAAGTGAAGCTTTGAAATACCTTTGAAGGATTCCAAATATCGAGAATAAGACAAGATCCTGACAACCACAAAGATATATCTATAACAACCCACAAAAATATGGAATAAACCCTTCAATCACCTCCAAAAATATCCCAAATATCCCTAGAAAAATTTTAAAATGTCCCTTGAAACAAATCCAAATATACCTAAAACAATCAGCCCCAAAACACATCAAGTCAACTCTTTAACCACGTGTCCAAATATTCCCAGTAAATTCTTCATAACAACCTTGCAAATATCTCTCCAATATCTCTCCAAAACCACTCAAGAAATCCAAATAGCTCAAATGAATAGGGTGAATGAATTATAAGGGAAGGCTCTTTAAACGTGGTTTTAATAGACCCTAGGGTTAGTTATTAGGAAATCCTTCTTTTGATTTATTATTTTTTTAGTTAGAATTTGGTGGTCCCTACTTGAGTTGTATGACATTGTATAAAACTATCCTAAAATGACCTGAATACCCTGATCAAATAGGAAATGTGCCAAAACCACTAAGAACTACCAGTTCCAATAACATTGTATTGGTTAAGTTTCACAATTTGGCTAATTTTTTAAATTAGATTTGCTAATATTTTTTTTTCAAATAATTTATTCAATTTCTATAAAATTAAATTATTTTATTAAACATTTACTAATTCTTAAAAAACTGAATAAAATCTATAAAAATTTAAACATTTTTACAAAGATATTGTGAATATGATAATTTATATTTTAGGATAAGTAAAATTCACCAGTGTTTTAAAGATATCCTAAATTTACATTTTAAAATAAGTACAGTTTCAATGTTTGTGAAGAATTCAAAACTAGAAATTTTTATTTATTAATGATGTTATAATAACATTGAGGTGAAGAGAGGTCTCATGACTCATATATATATTCATAGATAAATAGAAAAAATTAAACTTTTTTACAAAGATATTGTGAATATGATAATTTACATTTTAGGATAAGTAAAATTCACCAGTGTTTTAAAGATATCCTAAATTTACATTTTAAAATAAGTACAGTTTCAATGTTTGTGAAGAATTCAAAACTAGAAATTTTTATTTATTAATAATGTTATAATAACATTGAGGTGAAGAGAGGTCTCATGACTCATATATATTTATAGATAAATAGATTTTATTTATCTCTATATAAATAGTACAATTTTATTAATATCGGTAAAGTTATTTTTTATATACTTTTCAACAAATTTAAATTCTAAAGTTAAAATTAGAATAAATAGTATAATTTTATTGATCTCATAAGGAAGTTATTTCTTTATATTTTTTTCAACAAATTTAAATTCCAAATTTAAAAATAAGAAGTTATTTCTTTGCATACTTTTCAACAAATTTAAATTCTAAATTTAGAAAGAGAACCGTTGTGGGTATGACCATGAGTACGCTTTAAATAATAATAATAATAAAATAAAAAAACTTATAAGTTGAAGTTAACGTGCACCTACTTTGTAAAATAACCAAGACATGAGAAAATTAAAATGACATTGGAAGAAGCATCGAATTAAATAGACTATAGTGCAATTATCTCAAAATGCACATGTCCTATAAGAATAAGCTAGAAGACAAAAACATGTCCTATAACAATAAGGTAAGAGACAAAATGAAAAAATATATACTTATAGCATATAATTAAGATCCAAATCCTATACAATATAAAAAATACACAAAAAATCAAGAATGAGCACTTACAATGTGGATTGATCACATGAATCATTGATCACATATTTATCTTTCCGAGAATCATAATGCCACAATCACGGGTATATGGCACTTCTTAAATAAATAATATGTCACTTTTTGTTTCTTATACATCCACTTTGTCCCGTGAGATATATATGATAATCATGTTTCCCATGCCATTTGGACAAATTAAATTTAAACACTAATGTGTAAAGAAAAAAAAAATCATCATAATTAAATTTATAAGATAATGAAAAATAAATATAATGTAAAAATAAATTTGATGAATTAATAAATTGATACTTCGTTAACAATGAAATATTAATCTTATATTACATAGATTTATATAAAGGTAAAATTATAAAATTAAAATAAAATTATAAAAATAAAATAGAGATATGAATTTTTTTAAATAAAAAATACTTTAAAAATCATATTTCTTATGAATCAACAACTAGTTGGGCACCTGCTCGCGTTCCCCAGGTGTGCCCACGAGGTGCCCTTCTACATTGTAAGTCGAGGGGAATTGAACTCAAAACCTCATGAAACTTCATTTTCACGACACTTACCAATTTAGTTACACCCCAGGGACATTATTATTATTATTATTATATATAATAATATTTTTTTTTTCATATTTATAATAAAATAATGTAAAAAATCAATTTTATCTTTCAACCAAATTAATACTTCGTCAATAACAAAATGTTGATTCATATTACTTAGATTTAAATCAAAGTAAAATTATAAAGATAAACGAGAAAATATAATAAAATTTTTATGGAAAAAGGTTAAAGTAGAGAAAAGTATTTTTCAAAAAGCATATATCTTATACAATCACTTTGTCTTCTTTAAAATATTTACCAAAATCATTTTATATTTCTGATGCAGTCACTTTGTCCCCTTAAAATATTACAATAATCAGTTTATATATTGTATACAATCTCTTTGTCCCCCTTAAAATATGTACAATAACCATTTTTTCCTGATTTATACTGGGACAATGTAAAAAAACAATTTATCTTTTATTAATTTCATTTTTTCAAATTATAATATTACAATGTAAAAAACTATTTCATTTTTTATTAATTCCATTCATTTCAATTTTTTAATTATAATAAGATAATTCAAATTTTATTTACATCAAAATAAAATAAATTAGATATATAATGTAAATTTTGTAAAAGATATGTAAATTAAAAAAAAAAAAAAAAACTGGAAAAGAAGCATATTTCTCATAGACTAACTTTATCCAATTATGTAGAATAACATTTTTTCTTGTCATTTGAACAAATTAAACTAGGAAGCTAATAAAAAATTAGCATTCAATAAAAAGGAAAAAATTTATCTCATATCATACATAGATTTACATTAATTTAAAATTATGCAAAATATATATATATATATATATATATATATATATATATATATATATATATATATATATTTTCTCGATAAATTTTAAAAACTAGAAAACTACTTTGAAAGAGGCAGATATGATAAAACAAATGTTGATGTTTTGTTTCGTAATGTAAGGAGTATCACATTTTGTTATGTGTCATTGTAGTCATGGACGCATCAATTTTCTAGCATACGAAATAGCACTATGTTGTTTCTCCAAGTTTTGTAACACGGTCAAGTCATTATATATTTTTTGAGAATTTTTTTTTTAATTATAAAAATAAAATAAATAAAAAGGAAGTGTATTTTCCATTTCAAAATACAAATAATAACATAAACATTTTTCATTTTAATATTATAATAATCAATTTTCACCATATGAATCTAAATAACAAAAAATTGTCAATATTTCTTTTTAAATGAAATTGTAAAATTGGTTAATTCTTTACCCTTATTCCATAGAAAATCATATCTATTTTGAGAAAGTTTTAGATAAAAAGATTTGTATTATGTTTAAACTTTATATTAATATTGTTTGAAAATATAGTAAAATAAATTAGTAACTAGATTTATTGTAAAACTTGAGGTAAGGATAATGAAAACTTGAGGTAAGGATAATGAGTGATTTATATAACCTCTTTTCTTTTAACTTAAAATAAATAAAAAAATTAAATATATAATATATACATATTACATTGCAATTTTATTAATTTTTATATTAATATTATAAATTATTTAATAAAAATAACTTTATTATGATTAGAGTGTAGATTTATTTTAATTTTGGATTTATGAAATACTAAAAAGGATTAAATATTTAAAGATGTAAATATTTCCTAATTTTTACATTTATAAAAAATATTACATCTACTTCATAAATCCAAAGTTATAATAAATATATACTTATTTATAATATTATATAATCATATAAAATACTTGTTTAATATTATTACAATTATAATAATATTATTATTTATATATAGATAATAGCTTATATATAAATATAATTATATATTGCATGTCACTTATTAGATATAAGTATAAATATTCACGTATAAATAATTACTATATCATTGTTTATCTTTAATACTTTAAATTAAGTGATATATACCTATATACATGTATATCCCATATCATTTATTATATAATACATTATATTATAGTATAAATATATAAATATAAATAGTTACTGTATAATAGTATATCTTTAATTGTGATATTTTCATGTGATTTTGCATTAATTTTTTTGATAAAGTAATTTGTCATAATGGAAATGTGAGAATTTAGAATTATCAAAGTATTTATGATCATTATAAATACTTTAAATTATTGTGTATCTTTAATACTTTAAATTAAGTGATATATATCTATATACATTTATATCCTATATCATTTATTATATATTGTATTATGGTATAAATATATAAATATAAATAGTTACTGTATAATAGTATATCTTTAATTATGATATTTTCATGTGATTTTGCATCAATTTTTTTGGTAAAGTAATTTGTCATAATGGAAACTTGAGAATTTAAAATTATCAAAGTATTTATGACCATTATGTTTTTTTTGTTTGATATTGTTGAAAAAATTTAGAAAGTTTTGAAAAAATGATATTTTGTGGGTGCATAATTTTGGTTTTATATTTTTGTGTTTATATATTTTATAATATAATATAATTTTAAAGTTGTGGTTAAGTTTAATATTAAATTGGTGTATAAGATCATTTTGTTTGTGCGATATGAGCTTTTTCAGCATAGAGATTTGATTACTAAACTTTATAGAGGTATACATACACTACCCCTTCTCAATTCGAACCTATAATTTTTTAGGAGAAAACAAATGTATATACCACTATAAATGTTGTACAATGTCATTATTTGATTTCCTAAATAAGTGACCAAGACTAGGGTTTACAATGTACATCATTGTATCTTTCAAACTATTGCATTCCAATTTTTAAAGTGGATTTTCAGGTAATGTGTCTAATGGAGGTAATGTGTCTACCATGCAAATACTTTGTATTATGTTTTTGTTTCAACTATTGTATTTTTTATGACATTGGAATAACTCAGTTTCTCAAAGTTGTGAGTGAAATAGAGTGAGGGGTAGCAAAAACCACATTTCCTCTAGTGTGGAATAAAGAAATCTTCCAACCCAAAGATAAGATGTCAGGTTATTGTTTATTCTAAACGTTTGTTTCCAGTTTCAAAAGTTACAGAGTTAAGCTGGATCTGTGAGAAAATCTTACTTGAAAACTACATGTTCACAACTATATTGGTCTGTTCACTAAGTTTACCTTCACATTATTTCCTCAATTTGATGGATCTAGAAGAAATACTTCTTAGTTCACCGTAGTTGTTTGGATCCAGCAATTCCCTCAAATTATCGGCTGTCAATTCCACGTTTTCAGATGGATAATTGTATTATTGATTTATATGTGTGTGTTTGTATTAATTGTGTAATAGACCTGACATAATTGTTCAAAGTGTAATTAACATCAAAGAAAATAGGATTTAACATCCAATTTCATGATTTTTTTTTTGATAACTTAGACTAAATTAACATCATACATGTTTATTATGAAGAAGCATTTTCAATATATAGTAGTCATAACAAAATCTCAAATGTTACAAAGATAAGTAATGCAAACAAATACGGATTATTAGGTATTAAAAGTTATAAAGGGGTTATCAAATGATCACTTATAAAAAAAATATAACCTTGGTGACATCAAAATGCGGTATTTTTTTTGGGCTTTTTTTTCGGTCAATTGGTTATTTTTGCAAATTTTTTTCAGGAAATAAATTCATTGTTCGGTGATTTTTGATTAAAAAATTCAGTTATTTTTTCTATAAAATGTTCTTAAATTGATAATATTAATTAAAATTCACAAATATTAATAGTAAATTGTATGTTATTTATTATGATGATTAATGTCTTCTAAGACAGAATGAATTGGTCTATCATATTTTAAGAGGGGTAAGTGATTATGTGTGATTCTTTAGAATTTTGTTTATGTGCTCAAAAAGAATTAAGAGAAGCTTTCCAAGATCACCATAGTTTTGTTGAGTTAAGAGGTTGGGAAGGTTGGTAGTGTGACAAATATTTTGAAAATGAGATATAATCTACATATAGGCTGGAGAATCTAAGAGAAAATGTTTTTCATCTTCAATCTTCTTAGTGTCACAAAGATGACACACTCTTTCATCCCATGGAATTTTAGGAATTGAGCAAAGTTTCACTATGGAGTTCGTGAGAATTTGTTCTTATCTTTACAATATTTATTTTTTTCTTCACATTCGTCAAAACAGATAGATAGTTTTGATCTTCTAGATTAGGGTTGATTACATCCTTATAATACTTTAACTTTCTTTTTTCCTCTAACTCTTTACCACATTATATTTTCTCTTTAAATTTTGATTTGATGATATTTTTAATATCTTTATTTGCGAAATGGTGTCTTTCATGATTCCCCAATAATTTATCCAAAAATGAACATTTTTATGTCATCCTTATATACTTTATTTATTAAATGTCCAATTACATTATTTACATGCACGATTTTATGAAACCAAAATATTCAATATTATATTTCATTCCTTAATATTTTCCGTACTCCAAAATTGTAAGGAAAACACTATGAAAGCCTAACAATTCGAAGACTTAAATAGACGAGGATGATGTACACTTGGGGTAGTGGGACTTAGTTGGTGATCCCATGAAAGATATCGAGTCTAATCTAGTTGCTAGAAAATATCATTTATACGTGGCACAAGAGGAGGCACTCGAAGAGATTTTGCAAGGAAGGAAAAGGCCCATGACCGGGGTTCTGAGAGTATATGACCCTGGTGAAAAATGATTGATCCAGATCATTTATTATATAAGGATTTGGTATTCATTCAAATAGACTAGATCTATCCAAATTAGTATAATTATAGAAGATGGACGTTCTATTAATTCAGGAACCTATGGGGCTTGGGATAAAATAGTTTGTAGTTTGAAAATTTATTTTAAAACGGTGGAATTTCATTGTTGTTCATTGTTGCAGACTCCTTGGGTAACCATGGATGATGGAGATTGAGCACTTATTTATTTAATTTTTTTCCTTAGGCCTATGCAAAGGATTTATGGTTAAGGGTCTAGGTCATACCATTTTGGTTTTGAATGTGTGGTTTTGAATGTGTATGGGACTTATGATGAGAGATAAAGGTTTTAAGATAATTTATTTTTCTTGATCATTTTTTTATTCATTTTTATTGTTTTGTGAAGCTTATGCAAAGGATTTATGGTTAAGGGTTTAGGTCATACCATTTTGGTTTTGAATGTGTATGAGACTTATGATGAGAGGTAAAGGTTTTAAGAGAATTTATCTTTTTTCTAAATTTTAAAGGAATATAAAGTGGTTATTATGAGACTTATGCAAAGGATTTATGGTTAAGGGTTTAGGTCATACCATTTTGGTTTTGAATGTGTATGAGACTTATGATGAGAGGTAAAGATTTTAAGAGAATTTATCTTTTTTCTAAATTTTAAAGGAACATAAAGTGGTTATTAGAGGGAATTTGAATTTTACATTTAATTGGTCTGAAATTTGGGGTGATTCAATTATAGTATAAATATTAGTTGATTTCTTCAAGAAAAAAATAGGGTAGGTTGGTTTCATGAATATGGAATCTATATCCCTTGGATACACTTGGGGGAGTAATAAAGTGGGGGACGTTGGGTTTCCAAGAGAATGGATAAATTTTTTTTATATAAGAAGGTTTGATTGAAATGGTTTATAGGTATAGATCTTAGGTTGATGTTGGAAGCGGTTTAGATCATAGCCTCGTTTTCCTACAATTCAAATTGAAACATGACAAACCTTGAAGTCCCTCCAAATTAAATCCAATTTAGATTGAAGGGAAGTATTTCCATAAGATAGTAGGAGGATGTGTTAGGATTTGGTGACAACGAATTCCTTAAAGGATGGATTTTATCATATTATTATGTGTTGGTTACATCTAAATAGACCAAGTTAGAATATGGATAGGGATTGAATTTAATAATCAATTTATAAATGTGTATAAATACATGTAAGCTCGTAGAGGCAAAGAGAGAGAGAGAGAGAGAGAGAGAGAGAGAGAGAACTTGCTAGTCTATTGTAATCTCCATGATCTGAATAATAAGTCAACCGATTCCTATGCTTGGTGGATGTAGCCCAACGTTTGGGTGAACCACATGAAATCTTTGTGTTTCTTATCTGTGTGATTGTTAATTATCATATGTGAATTGTGTTTTCCGCATTTGCAATTCTAACAAGTAGTAACAGAGCTGGTTGAAGTAGAGGGCATCAAATTTTGGAGGAGCAACAACATCTGTGTGAAGTGCGTCGATTTCTACATAGCCACAAGTCGCTCCTCTCAAAGGGTGCGACATCTTATTACTCGGACTTACCCTAATGCAAAAATACTAAAATCACCACAGTTTAGTGTTGAGGAACAGTGCGTAGACCTTTCAAGAAAGCCTCACTCCAACTGTATCGAGCGCTGCAGAGACCCTTTAATATTTCCGCACTTCAGTGGTAGTGTGAGGTGCGACGACTCCCTTTAAACAAAATTCATGAAAATTCATGATCTCCCTTGAAAAAAATTGCATGTTTTTTCAAAGAAACTTAAGGTATGAAGCATTTTGCACAAGTCACCTGAATTTTATTTTTAAAAAGGAAACGTGATCAAGTCAACAAGTAAGTCACGTGGGTGAATAAAGTAAAAGAATTTTTATGGAATAAAAGGATTAAGTAAAGGTATAAGGTAAAAAGGTAAAAGGTGGAGGAATTAAAGTAAAGGTATACCGTAAAAAGGTAAAAGGTGGAGGAATTAAAGTAAAGGATAATTTTTTATTAAAAGGTTTTTTAATTAAAAGGTGAATTTTTAGTAAAAGGTTTTTTATTAAACCTTGTGAAGATTATATCATTATTCCTCTAAATTATTTTTCAAAGGCCTTTGGTTATTATATGTAGTGATTTGGGCATTATTAGATTTTTGTGCTAATGGCTAAGATGCAGAGTTCGAAGTTTGAAGTTGAGAAGTTTACCGGTAAACTCTGGAAGCTCAAGATGTGAGATTTACTAGTGCAACAAGGGTTGAAAAAAGCATTCGCAGACAAGTCAAAGAAACCAACAACCATGACGAATGAGGAATGAGAATATCTGGATGCAAAAGATCTTAGTACCATTTGTTTAGGTCTGGCGGATGATGTTCTGTTTAATATCGTAGGATAGGATACAACATCAGGCTTATGGAGAAAGTTGGAAAGTCTATATATGATGAATTCCTTGATGAGTAGAATCTACTTGAAGAGACAATTGTACAGTTTGCGGATGAAAGTAGGCACAAAAGTTGTTGACCATTTAAATACCTTCAATACCCTTATAGTTCAATTGACTAGTATGGAAGTTAAATTCGAAGATGAAGATAAGGCTATTACACTATTGTGTTCGTTTCCTGAGTCTTGGGATAATCTAGTCACCTCTATTAGCTTTATCTCAACATATGTTTTAGATTATGAATCTGTTGTGGGAGCTTTGTTGGCTGAGGAGATGAGGAGAAAAACTAGTCAAGAAACCTTAACTTTAGAGGCAATACTGGTCAAAGGTCGAACTAAAGAGAAGAATGAGAGAAGTTTTTCTTGGTCTAAGTCAAGACACATAAAGGGTAAATAAAAATGATGGTACTGTAGAAAAACAAGACATCTCAAAAAAGATTGTTGGAAAAGAAAGGAATCCGAGGAAAACTCTATGAAGGAAGAAAATTTGTCTGTAACAAATTTAGGTATGACTGATCAAGTTTTATCCATTTCTAATAATTTACAATATCAAGAAGAATGGAAGTTAGATTTAGGTGCCTCCCACCACATGTACTCACATAGAAATTGGTTCATTTCATACCAATATGTTGATGATGGTGTAGTGTTTATGGGAAATGGTATTCCGTGTAAAACTGTTGGGGTTGGCAGTATTAGAATCAAGATGTTCAATAGTATTGTTAGGGAATTAATAGATGTTAGATATATACTTGATCCTAAATCAAATTTGATTTCATTGGGAGTGTTGGTTTCTTGTCACTACTAAATTGGGTTGAAATTACGATGAAATATTACGACGGTTTAAAATTTCGACGTATTTTTTTTTCTTTTTTTGGACTAAATAATTTTTTTTTTTCGGGGTCCAACTGTTCATTGCTCTAGTGACCAACATTCCATGTTGGTCATTGTAGCGATGAAATTTCATTGCTAGAGCGACCAACCACGAGTTAGTCACTATAGCGACGACCTTTAGTTGTTATAACGACCAACTACGACACGTGTGAGAATCAAACGGTCATTGACTTATTGTTTGGTCAATTTGACCGAATTCATCAAAAGACTGATGAAATCAATCCTATATATATATATATATATATCTCAGTTACGACAAATTTTCTATAGTTGCGACAATCATTTTCTACAATTGCGACAATCATTCAGGTGTTCTGATGTAATGGTGTTCTAGTTTTTTATGAAATTTTGATTTCAATTCTCTTTCAAGAAGAGAAACATTGAATTGATCAGACTCTACATAGTTGAGATTTTGAAGGTCAGTATTAAAAATTTCCTGTGTGATTTAGTAATTTGGTGGTATTGAACTATTTTATGGTTTATTTTCACTCCTTAAATCAGATTTTATGGTTTATTTTAAGCCCTTAGAAATATTTTATGGTTTATCCACTTTTGATAGGGTAAAAATATTACTGATTCAGCTACAATCACTCTAATTATATTCAATCACTCTAATTTTGTTCTTATATTTCATGGAACTTCTTGAATATCTAAGTATCATTTCCTTAGTAAATTTACATTTAAGGATTCCTCCTTGAGTTGGAAAAGAACCAACTAGAAGTGAAGAGCAGTGGCTTTTATGGTGATATTGGGCATCAGTACTCTTGTGTATCCCTAAAGCTACCATAATTTTTATTAGGGACTTAATATTATATATTGTGATTTTGGGTGATAATAGATCCACCTCCTCTTATTAATGGAATATTGTGATTTTAGGGATGAATCAAAGTATGAGGCTTTAAACTTGGATAGTAAAAGATGTATAGTGTATCGTTTATCATTACCACACCAAGGAATTGCTTGCCAACTTTGATTGGTTGTCTTCAAATTAATTTTCATTACATCATAATTTTTTATGAGAATTAAAGTTTCCTTTATGCTTCTTATGTTATGATTTATTTTTCTCCCCAAACTCTTTCTTGCACTTCTATCACTTTTGTTCCTCAATTTTGCCAACATAATAGTAGGTGGATCGCAAAAAAGAGACTATTAGAAGATTCATTTATTGTTGGATGTTTATGTGTAGGTCAATGTGTTGTTTTAGAACCAAGTGTCATTTAGATTCCCAAATAGCTAGTGTTGTACGTTGGATATGAAATGCATTGGTTTCATGCTTTGTTCCTTATTTTTTCTAGCTAATTTTAGGTTTCATGCTTTGTCCCTTATTTTTTCTGAACATGTTGTATAATTTTCATTACAAATATCTAAATATATACCAAATTATTTGAATATATTTGCATATTGTACTTATAATGTTTCAATGGATTTGTTGTAATAGGTAATTACAATGTCAACTCCAGACGAGAAAAGAGAGCTTGTCATGTTAAAGAAACAATTGGTTATTCATTTTGATGGGAAATGTTACCTCACACATACCAAGAATTATCTTCCATTCCGAAAGAAATTGGAATGGAATATCAGGATATTGATGCATGCCCCAATGATCACATAATATATTATGGACAATATGCATCTGAATCGAATTGACCACAATGTCAAATCAATAGATATCGAACTGATCAGTTAACAAAAAAGGTGCCTCACGAGGTTCTTCATTATATTCTCATAATTCCACGCCTGTAGCGACTATTTAGATGTCAGAACATAACACAGTTTATGGATTATGATGCACATAATAGAAGTGAAGATGATGTTCTTCGAATTCTTGTAGATGGTTCTTTATATAAAAATATCGAAGAAAGATGGCCAATTTTTAAAGAAGAACCTCATAATGTTAGGATTTCATTGGCAACTGATGGTGTAAATCAATTTGGTGAGCTCATGTCTATCTACTAGGTGTGGCTTGTTTTTGTTATAAACAATAACCTTCCTCCTTGGATGTCAATAAAGAGAGACCACAAAATGTTGGCAATGATTGTTCTAGGTATATTTTTATAACAATATTGTTTTTTTAATGTTTAACATTTCATTTGTCTTGTTCATTGCACAATTTCATATATGTATACAAGGTGTAGTAATTATGTGTATTTTTTAACCATTTAGGTAAGTACCAAGTGAAATATATGAATGTATATATTGAGCCTCTTTTCGATGAGTTGTTAAATTTATTGGACAACATCACTATGTACGACATCTCTAGACTAATAGGTCAAAGAGGATTTCAATTCCATGGGATTCTTACATGGACAATTCACGATGCACCGAGACTAACACATTTTTGTGGTATGTAACACACTATTGCACTTAAATAAGTTAGATGTTGATGATATTGTAATGTTTGTTTTTTAAATAATTGCTTGTTATATAACTAATGCTTCTATTGATGCGTATATTCTAGGTCTCTAAATAAAGGGTAAATTTGCATGTCTAGTTTGTGGTCCTAGGATGACATCTCTTTGTTCAAGAAGTTTAGGAAAGGAGGTGTTGGATGAATATAGGCACTTTTTCCCTAAGAACCATAGGTATCGAAATACCGATAAACATCTTTTCAATGGGAAAGAGGAGAGTAGGATAAAACCTCGAAGAATGACACCACACCTATGGAAGTTGGAATATAACATATCAAATCGTCAATGTAAGTCAATCTTCATCATTGTATGCAATATATTACATTTTTTAATTGTGTTGAATTCTCATGTCTACCGTTTATAATCTAACAATTGTTTTGTTAATTTCATTTATGTAACATATAGTTGGTTGTCAAGGCATTGATCTTCTTGCACAAGGAATGAAAAGTTTCCCCAAAAAATTCAGTAGGTTGCCCTACTATGAGCAACTAGAAATAACTCATTTGCTAAAAAAAATGCACATCGGGAAGAAAATAACACAAATGTTGTGGAGAATATTAGATGGAAGGCATGACAAAGAAAAAATTTCTAAAATTTGTAGTGACATTCAAGAAGCCAATCATGCAATGCTAAATATTATTGATTTAAATAGGACTAATGGAGTCGATCGAAATAGCCTCCCATGGTTATTTAAAGAAGATGAAAACAATGTTGTAAAAGAGCTCATTCGAAAAATTATATTTCCAACTAGATTTGCTTCCAACATCAAGAATATATTAACAAAGAAAGGTGAATTTGGCGGGTTAAAAACTAATGACTGACATACCTTCATCAAGGTAATTTCTTTTGTATATTTGTTATGTATTGGTAAGAATCGATGTAATAATTTTAAATTT
The DNA here is from genome assembly GCA_000966675.3 of Picea glauca. Taxonomy (NCBI): domain Eukaryota; kingdom Viridiplantae; phylum Streptophyta; class Pinopsida; order Pinales; family Pinaceae; genus Picea; species Picea glauca. The sequence continues at coordinate 16,155 of JZKD02S0999934.1, forward strand.
TGTAAATATATTGTTAATATGAAATCATAAATTTATTAATGTGCCATTGTTTTGTTACAGTATGTGCTACCTCTATATTTTCTCGACAACTTTGACAACAATGTAAAACAAGTTATATATGACCTTGGAAAATACATGAGGTAAATAACGATAGATGAATTACATATTATTATTTATATGGAATACAAATGTTGTAGAAGTTGTTGATGACATGTGTTTTACTTGTAATATTCATGTATACAATATTGTCTTTGTTGAAACCTATTTTTTTCTCATAACATTTGTAGGTGGTTGTCATCTAAAGAAATCCATAAGGAAGATATAAAATATTGGAGGAGAGAAATTCCTCGTTTAATGTGTGCAATGAAAAAACATATACCTCCATCATTTTTCAATGCGCAAGAACACTACCTCATACACCCGATTGAGGAGTTTGAATTGTGTGGACCTGTACACACAAGGTTAATGTGCATGGTGGAGAGACACTTCAAGTCATTAAAGGCTTTACTTAGACAAAGAGAATGTCCCGAGGGTTATATGGTGGAAGGGTATATGGTATATCAAACATTAGTGTATATTAGTTATTATCTTCTTGATTTAGGGAGGCAAATTAATATTCATTGCATTTGGGGTATGAATAACGTCAAAATATCTGAATTGGAGGTCTTGGTCGGGAATGGTAAAATGAGGAAAGTGAAAGGTATTATATTATTTAATTTTTATCTATATTGTATTTCTTCAATTTATATTATACCTCCATCAATTAATATTATTCATTATTCTTACTAATTAATATTTTTTTTATTGCAGCTGGTCGAGTGTGCAGTGCACTACATTTATACATTGCTAACAATATTGATTGGATGAAGATATGGATAGAAAAATGAGAACAACATGATGGTAGGTTAGCATGGGAAGGGGTGGCTACATTAATTAAAAGATATCATCGTAATGAAAATCACAATCTTACGAAGAGGGAGATTGATTTAGCATATGGTTTAAAAGATAAACATGTAAGCATATAAAATTTTACCTGCACTTTCTGTTATTATACAAAATGTTAATGTATTATTTTTTAATATTTATTAAGTTTAAATACATTTATTAATTATTAATTTATTTTGTACTTGTCGGGAATATTGCAGTTGAAGCACTACAAAGCTATGTGGTATAATGGTAAAAAAATTTGCGTCAAAAGCATGGATGACATGAAGAAAACTACAGATTTAGGGATAACTGCAGTGTTTCAAGTCACTAATGTTTCTTCTAGAAGTGACAAACATCCAAGACTAAAGAAAATAGATATTATGGATATTTGGATGATATAATCGAGTGTGACTTCAAATCCTTCAAGATAATTCTGTTTGAGGTCAAATGGTATCATTTACGGATAAATGAACATGATCTTGAAAGAACTGTTATTCAACATGACAATTGTTTTACCATGGTTAATACAAGGACATTTGAGCCGGGTCTAGAAATTTATGCTCTTCCCAACCAATGTGAGCATGTATTCTATTGCAAGGTTCCTGGTAAAGAAGGTTGGTTTTTTGTTGTTAGATATGATCTAAGAGGAAGGCCTGTAAAGTATAATGTACTGGAAGAAGATGATATTCAAGAACTAGAAGGTGATACAAAGGAACATGAGGAGGTAGATCGTGTATCGTCAAATGACAAAGTCGAAGAAGTTGATTGACCATATGATGTAGATGATAATTTTCTTGATGACGCTATATCTGATGATGATATTATCGAAAATTATGACAGTATTGATGATGATGCTGATATGACCAATCCATTTGATGATGATGCTGAAATCTGAGATGATGATACATAATATGATGAGTTGGATGAAGAAGAAGATCAATGATATTCCTACATGTGGTGAGTGATTTGTACTATAGATCTCTTATGTTTTTTTCCTTTCATGTAATCTTAGTGTCATTTTTAATTATAGTTGTTGAATCTAGATATATTGGGTATTGGGGAAATGACAATGTTCTTGATGAAGATGATATTGACGATGTTGAGTTTGAAGAAGAAGAAGATGAATGATATATAGAGGTATGTTTTCTATATGATGATCTTTATATGTTTTTATTTTGTATAATATAGTATTTTACATGTTTTTTATTATTTCAAATTGGGTATGGGAAAATTGAGAGTGATGTGAGCCAGGGGGGGGTGGCATAAATAGAGATTCCACCTTCACGTGGTTTCCCCTGTTTAGTAGAGAATGAACTATTCTCAAAACCAAGAGAATATCATGAAAAATGAGGTTTATAGCATAGTTGAAATTTGACTCATCATCACCACCCCGTGCGTCCCCCCATTTTTCAGGGGGTTAGGGGGCAACACCCTCAATCCAAATTCTAGTTGTTCGTCTCCCATTGATCGGTCTGAAGAAGTTCCATACTTTTTTCTGTACAATCTTTTTTCAGAGTCGGTTAATTTCTCGGTATTCATGCCCAAAGATATGTAGATTGACTACTGCTTCTGAATTTTTTAAAACTAGTTAAGATTGAAAGAAGCATATTCTCCTCCATATATTTCATCAACATCAACCCATCCTTCACACAACCTGATTTGAAAAATGCCCGAATCTACTCATTAAATGTATCTATCGTCAATTTTCCCACAAACTTCTCCATTCTCCATTTGGAAAGTCAGGTTTTCTCATAAAAGTTTTGGTTTTTTGAGCCAAATTTTTCATTTTAAGCTAAGTTGGCTCTCGGTTTTGGGCATGGTAAAAGTTGAATTGACTTAAAGAAATTAGCTCGAAATCCATGTTCTAGTTCCAAGTTCCTACTCCCCGAGCTAGTACCTGCACACAAAGGAAAATAAGGTTAGGTATTCTTGGCATTTTGGCAAAAAGGTATAAAGGGATTTTTCATGGTACCTGCTCCAAGCTCCAAGTCTTTGCACCTACACATGTAACATAATACAAAGAATACCAAGTATGGCAAGCAAGTTCGAGCCCAACCAACATTAGGAGGCTAATAACTTCTCTTCCTATTATTTCCAACTACAAGTATCTCTTGGAAACATAAGAAAAAAGTGCAATCAAGTGAACATAATCCTTATAACCTTGCACTCTTATCATTACTTAAGAAACATAGTGAATCTAATGGCTAGGTGTACAATTTAGATCAACCCTAAACCCTAAAACATTGAAGAAGATGACTGATATTTAATTGTTGAAAAGAAGAGGTATGTGTTTATATATTTTATATGATCTTTATATTTTTTTATTTTGTATAATATAGTATATGATACATGTTCTTTAGAATTTCAAATTAGGTAATATGGGGAAATTAAGAGTGATGTGAGGGCGGGGAGGGCATAATTAGAGCTTCCACCTTCATGTGGTTTCCCTTGTTTAGTAGAGAATGAACTATTCTCGAAACCAAGAGGAGATCTACACACCTACGCCTAATCATACCAACGATGTAGGTATGTCCATCATCAATTCATCATGTAAAACATAAACCCTAATTTAGTGGAGTCATCGAAAGTTGCCCCTAGTCTTAGTCGTCACCCTTCATAACAATTGTCACGCAATGATCATTATCTCAGAAGGTTGGAGGCATGTGTTAATTGGGATCATGAGGCCTTATAACCCTATAGTAACAAGAGACATTAATTGAACTTTGACTAGATTGAAAGGTGCATGCAATTAGAAAAACTAACAACCCAAAACTAAGAGGGATCAATACACGGACTATCAATGAGAGGTGATATCGTTGTGGTGTGTAGGAATAGGTCTAGCACCTTCAAAATTATCATTTTCCAAATATCTTGTACAAATTTTACAAGAAAATTGTACTAGGACTAGACACGGGCAACAATGACCTGTGAATGGGGCCAACGTTGAAATTTTTTCAAACTGTTTTTGAATTCATTTAAATTTGTTATGGGTAGACTATTTTCATGCCTTAATGATATTGGAGGGTTTATGGACTCAAATTTGACTCACACTCCCACTTTATTTCATCATCAATTCATCATGTAAACCATAAACCCTAATTTAGTGGAGTAATCGATTTGTTCCTAGCGAATGGATGCATTGTTGTTGACATGGAATGGGACAACACATGTACCTTCTTAATTTTCTTCCTTCACTTGATGTGGGCCTGGTCATGGGAAAACAAGCTTGCAGGTGATCTAAGTTACCTTTTATATGTGTCAAAATTCCTCTCTTTGTTAACCATATGCTCATTAGGAGAGAAGTCCTTGCTTAAAAAAATCATTTAGTCCTTCCCATATTCTTTTCTTTCCCTTTCTCCATCCCCACCATCTTGAGATAGCTCATTCATACTTTATGTGTAGTGTTTTTAGGAAACAAATGTCGAAAACCACTCATATTTGCCTCAGATAGTAGCTCACAACCATCCAGAAACCCTTAGGTGCCAATGCATTTTTGGGGATCATTAAGTGCATTGACCAACACAATTTTTGGCATGTTATTTTCATTGAACAAAACTTTTTTTGGCATGTTATCATCATCGAACAACATAGGAATAGGGGGAACAATCCACATTTCCAACACAACTTTCTAGGTGAGTTTCTGAAAGGGCTCTCGAAACTTCCTTTTTCCATTTTTAAGTTTTTTGTTCCATCTTTTTAAGAGTTCTTTAGGACCTGTAGATTTATTTTTGGATTATTTTGTTGTAACTTAGGTATTTTCTTTACTAAATTGATAAGGATTGAGAAGAAAACCCCCTAAGGTTTCTAGTAACTTTCTCGGACAAATTTCTTTTAGATTGTACTTTCATATAGAAAGCATACACCCTTGACAGGGCATTTTTCCTAGAGTTAGATTCGTGTGAGAAGCCATTTCCTTTATTTTTTGTTCTCTTTGACAACTATAGGTTAATTCTCTTTGTTTTCTTATATTTCCATTTATTTCATAATTGAAAAGTCTCTTGCTGAAAGAAAATAGTTCCCTATAACCCCTAGTATTTTACTTACCAATAAAGACCTAAGATTTTCTAAATGGTTTGCTTGTGAGCCAAAGAGTAGAGGAGATTGTTTTTTTATTTTGAAATCTAAATATTCACAAGTACATTTCATATGTGAAGGGTAACTTAGATAAAGAAAAAATCATTTTATTTAGTACTTATCTTGGTTACTTACTTTCTCAATATACTTTTAAATTTCAACTAATTGTAATTTACTTTCGTTTGCAAGAATTTTCATTTCAAGTTAGTCACACCACACGTGCACACATCCCACACCTTAAGTTGTATTCTTGGTTCAAGCCACCAAGCTAAACCTAATAATAAACCATCTAAACTAACACCTACAATCCCACTTGGCCCATCAAAATAATGTTGTAGTTAGTTTAGGACTTCGGGGATATGCATCCAAATAATTTCCCTTGGTCATTTCACATTGAAACATAGAGGTTGAATATTAGGGAACTTTCAAAATCCTTTCTTATGGACATGGTTCCATACTATTTGGTAACAGGCGTGCTATTTTAAAGTGGATAATTCCAAGGTTGGGGCCAGATGTATGAGCGAGATTCATTTCTCTTTCATTACTGAAGTTAATTTTGTAATATTGGAGCCAATGCCAACCAACCTTTTGTGAATTTTATTTAAGGGTTAAATCTCCATGATTTGACCAAGTTAATCAATGATATTATCTTCCATGATACCAATTGGCCCAATATTCCAAATAAAATCCCTCTGACATCCCAATGTTTGAGGGTAAACCTAGAGAGTATCCCTCCAACCATATCATGCCCTTTCACCTTTGGTTTTCTTCGAACTCCATAACGGAGGATTCAATTAGGTTGATACTTTTTGAATTCACTTTGATGGGCATTGCCACTGAATTGTACATAGAACAACATAGCAATACCGATACAACCTTTCAGTTTATATAAAATTATTTCCTTACCTTCTTCCAACTTCCATTCCACCATCGCATAGGGATAGAAATATTGACCAATTTCCATTAGACCACAACCACTCACATCTCAGAACACATCCATGAGTGACTTATAAGATGTGCCTTGTGAAAATCCAATATCAATGATCAATTTCTTATAGAGTAGTTCCTGGAATCCCTTCTCTCCCTCATCACCAAGGATGTATCCATGACTATGCCTAGAAATGAATATGAAGCCATCCAAAAGGAACAATTGTACAATATTATTTATTCCCAATTGGGGTATCTCTATATTATCCTTCCTAATGCCCCTGGCTCTCAGTTAGGTGACAAGGATGTATCCATGACTATATCTCGGGGACTATGAGTTAGGGATTTTATGTCTCGGGGGCTATAAGTTAGGGATTTTATGTCTCGGGGGCTATGAGTTAGGGATTATATATAATATAATGTATATAATTTATAAATTATATTTATTATATTATATATAAAGAATAAAAAAAACAAAACAACATAAAAAAAAACCCAAACAAAAATCAAACTACACTATCACTACATGACTATCGTGCTCATATTTTTGAATTCGCGCGAATAGCTACACACACACCCACACAAAGTTGAGGGTAGTAGGGGAGAAGGAGGGAAAGGAGGAGAAGGAGGGAGAGGAGCACGGAGGAGGGAAAGGAGCATGGAGAAGGAGGGAGAGGCGCATGGAGAAGGAGGGAACATGTGATCCATGTGGATATCGGTGGCCACCCACTTTTTCCAACTAGCTCAAAACAATTTTCTGGCAATTTTGGCAATTTATTATTTTTAGTAGGTTTTAACTTCCAGAGCCATTTAGAGGGCCTAAAAGAAGGTTCATAGAGATCTAGGTTCTCAATGATAGCCAAAGGAATGATTGAGCCCCCAAAATTAATTTCCTCGATGATACCTTTCCAACGAGCTATCACATGCCTAAAACAAAGATCGTATGAAAAAGTTACGACCCGAGGAAGTTGATGTACTCACTTACCCAAACGGGGCCCACATGACTTTTGGCGCTTCATCCCCTAGCGTTAGGTTTTTGGATGTCTAGGGTTTTTGGCATTCCTGTTTATTGTAAAAATGACTTCAGAGCCTCATTGTAATCATATTCTTGCGAATGTGAGTAGTCATTTGCGAGTAGCCATCACATCTCTTCTCAGAGATAAGCTGCCACAATTCTAGCAAGTTTTTCACTTTGTATTTTTATAGTCTCTTTACATTTCTTTCATTAATAGAAATCGTGTATTACTGTATATCTATGTTTATGGTTGCATCTTTGATACATTCATGTTATCTTATTGAATATATGTGATATATCTATGCATTTCTTTATTATATCTCCACTCGCATTTCGTGCCGAAAATAATCCGGATCAACATGGGAGGAGGGTACAAAAGAGGAGGGCACATAGCTGGAGAAGGGAACATGATTTTGAGGGTGCACCAGAGGAGGCCACATGCAGAGGAGGGCACACAAGATGAGGGCACAAAGGATAAATATGGTTTGACTTCTTTCTCCAAAAAATAGCCTTGGTTTTTCAAGTTGAACTTGGAGTTGTTTTAATAGTGCTTAGTGGTATTGGATGTGAAAAAAAAGTAGAATATGTTCAACTTTTGTAGGTTAGTGTTATTTCTTAGTGGTATTGGATGTGCAAAAAAAGTATAATATTTGATGTTCCATCATTAACCTAAGCCTTCTTGTTGATGATTAACCTAATGCTCCTTTTCCATTAGATGCATACATTATAGATAGAGGTAAAAAAAAATGGATGATAGGAGCACAAAAGGTATTATGGTTGGATATGGTTCAAATGCAACTATTTATATATTGTATAGCCCAATAGAACATTTAATGATTATAATTTGAGATGATTTTTTATGAAGTTGTAGTGTTAGTGAAGCATCTCGATAGCGACTACAAAGGTAGGAGAAGCATTAAGATTTTGGATTTCCCCTCAATGGAGATAATTGAGGAATATATCGAGGGAACTTCAAATGAATATAATCCTTCATTTTGGGAGAGTGTAGAAGTGAAAAAAAGATAACAAATAATTGTCGGAACTAAGAATATCAACAAGAATCCAAAAACTATTAGAGACACTATGGAGTTATGCAAACAATGTTGAAGTGCTCAAACCCCTAACAATAAAAATTATGCTTAAAGGCCAAAACATGGTAGAATGGAAACAACCTATGGATGAAAAGGATGAGACATTAGTGAAGAATCAAACTTGGGCCCGTGTTCCTCTACCAATAGGTAAGAAAGAAACTAGCACTAAGTGGGTTTTCAAACAAAACAAGTCAAGTGATGCAGTTGAGAAATATAAAGCTCAATTGATGGTGAAAGTGTACACACAAATACAGGGCATGGACAACCCAAAGAATTTTATACCAATAGTGAATATGGCATCCATTATAGAAATATCAGCAATTGCAATAATGATGTATATGCATATCCATCAACATGATGTTGAGACAACATTCATTAATGGTATCTTGTAGGAAGATATATGTATGGAACAACTTGAGGGTTATGTACAACAAGGCAACACGCATATTGTGTGCATGTTGCAAAAGTAATTGCATAGAATTAAGAAATCCTATAGGGCATGACGTTGACACATTGATGCACATTTAATGAATGAGGGTTTCCAACATTATACTACATATATAAATATTTATGTCTAGCATAATGTCAAGTATTTTATCATATTGGCATTCTCCATAGATTAGGCATTTGTATGAGCAAGGAGTTATCTTTGTTAAATTCTTTCAAATCAAAACTGTTGTAGAATTTGACATGCTATATTGTGACATTTCCTGAGGTCAATCTTATCAGGATTCTGACATTTTCTAGACTCCGTAGCCCCTTCCTAAGGAAATTGTTTTCTACTAGTATTTACTTGCATTTGTCATATATGATCCATAATCTAATTGTTTGATTGTCTCTGGGACATTGTGCGAATAACTCTTTTTGTGTTTCCTCTGGGAAATATACATCATAGATCATTTACATTTACATCATAAAAAGAACATTTGGAAATTAAATTGTGATGTCATGGTTGGCATCTATTTTTGATTGGTTATGACAAATTGACCTTTCATCATTCCACATTTGATTTTGGGAATAACATAACACCATAGGATCAAATTCTTGGAAAGAGTTGTAGTGTTTTGATTTCTATTTTGTTACATATTGGGCATGATACTTTGATCTCTTTGACACATTGACAATGTCAAAACACAACACTATACCTCTTTCCAAAAGATTTATGTTATGATGTTATGTTGTTTCCAAAATCAAATATGGAGTAATGAAATGTCAAAATATGGGACTGAGTTAATCAATTTTATGAAGTATATAATGACAATATCAGTCCTAAATTCTAATCCTAAATTAATTTTTTATGATGAGGAGTGAATGAATTAAGTCTAGGGTTAGTCTTACACTAGTTTAAGGGATAGTTAGGCCAAATATATGATGACAAGCGACTGCTACACTATTGTTGGGAGAGTCAAAGTATGGCAGGTCGTGAGGTCTTGGAGCATGCCTAAAGGGTGGCCTAAGGGTCAAAATTTGGTAGTATAGTAGCTAAGGTTTAGGCAGATACTCTTTAGGGTAGCTTAGATATGTAATAGGGCTAGTTTACTTCTATTCTAAACAATCTCAAAAGAGTAGGCTGAGAGGTGTTAGAGTGGTAGGATAGGGGGCTATAAGTGTTAGCATTAGATAGGAGAACTTGATTATGACCAAGAATCACTAAATTCCTTATTTTCTTCTTATTGGACATGATTCATCAACTAAATTATCTAGTCATTAAATGATGTGACAACAACTATATATTGTCCTTTATGTTGCAATCTAGTATTGGGAAACCATGAAGAGACAAATGAGTTGAAGGAACCCCCATTAATAGGAATGAGTGTATGAAGATATAGATTTATTCTATCATCTTCCCATGTTCCCCCTTTTTCTTTGGAAGAACCAAAACCCTCACTTAGTTTCTTCCTATTCCAACCTATATAGTGTCATATTCCAATGTCAAACTTCTCCAGCTTGGGTCTGAACCACTCACAAAGAAAAATTATCCAATGATCAAACATGTTCCCAACTTGAATGAACCAACCAAATTGTGGAACCCATGAAACTTGTCAAAGCTATGACTAAACTTGAATGAATCAATTGATGTTGCTAACGACTAAATTAGGGAAGCTTCAAATTGATATTCGGTGCAACATTTGCAAGGTAACCATCCATCAAATTCACAACCATTGTAATTCCTGTGAGTGATAGAGAGGCATGGAGAACAAACTACAAAGGTCATCTCTCAAACCCTAAAGGAAACAAAAGGATTAACCCTAAATAAATCCCTCCTCGAACTTGGACACTCCTCTCTCTCTCTCAAGGTTCAAACCCTAAAGGACCTCTTTCTAACTTTTGCGCACTTCTCTTCAAAACCCTAGAGACAAGGAGACAAGACTCTCTTCACCATTTCACTAAAAGATTCCTTTCTGGCACAATTGGCATAGTTGAGAGAGTGAGCCCTAGAGCATGAACACCCTACCACATCATGTCCATTTTTGATAGCTTAGGGTTTGTTGCACGTAGGATGATAGGGTTGGTCGTGAGTGCTAGGGTAGCCTACGGTTTCAACATATGGAAACTGTCAATGGAATAGAACTAGATAGATATTCAAACAAATTATCTCTAATAGATAGATATTGAAACAGTCAATGTTAATTATACTTGGAACAATTTTCGTAGGAGAGAACCTCAAATCTAGAAGAAGGCATGGAATTCTTATCAAACTAGACATGTCAAAGGCATCTGAAATAAAAGGTGAACCAGTGGTTGAAATCGATGTGAAGAGGATATCTCCCTTACTTCATATGAAATAGAAGGTGAACACGTGGTTGAAATGAGGGCTAAATGAGAAAAAACCCATAAAAGGATAGTGTTGGGCCCAAGATATGATCACTTTCATGACAATTATTATACACTTTTTCCACATGTACATATGTGTTTTTCATATTTTAACAGAGCTTTTTGAATAATTTCATGATAAAATGGTATGATCACCATAAGGTACGTGTAATTCATGTTTAATGATTGAATCAAGTATAATTCATCCTGTTTTATGATTTATAAGAGCTAATTCACGTTTTTTGGTGTGACAAGGCAAAAATGCACTACGTTTCTAGTTATGGCACTTGATCCAACACTTGATCTGTCACTTGATCAGACACTCTGTCCAACACTGCGTATTACACAAAAATGCAGGGTGACTTGGCGGTTAAGGTATTGGTGGCCAGTGAAGGGTAAATCGGGCATGTGGGTTTTGTTTATCCTTGTCCCCTCCAGCTACTGAGCTCCAGAAAACTCAGTTTCAGTTGTCCAAAGAGGGTGATTATTGGCTCGCTTCATTTTATCAGTTAGGGCATCATTTATTGTAATTTTCCAAATTTAGAAGTGGTTCGACCCTCCTGTGGTCGACCACTTGGTCTGTAAGCTTATAAATATCACTAGGATGGTCAGAAGATTGTTAACCAAGTAGAAGAACTAGTGTATTGGAGAAAAACTCATTTTTCTCTATTTTTGAGTTTTTACATTGCTAGAATTATGCCAGAACTGTGTTTTCAAGATTTAATGGTGAATTCGTCTTGTTAAGATCATGGTGTGATTTTAAGGAGTGACCACGACTTTCTGCGGGGCCCACGAGCAGTCTGGTAACTATCTTCATGTTTATTTATGAATTTCTTAATTTAATTGCTCTTTTTACTTTCTGTACATGCATGTTTTTTATTGTGTTAACTAGTTTGTTGTAGTTTAATTGTTTTAATTGTTTTGCAGGTTAGAATGATGAGATATATCAGCATGCACTAATATTGTAGACTAGGAAGAGACTTGTGAGTCTCTATACTAACCCCATGTTCATTTATATGTTAGATTCTGCTTTCTTTTATGATTTTATAGTCTAGTTTAAAACATAGTTTACTTAGAATAAAACAGAGTTTGATTTGGGTTTTCTTCGACAAGTATTGATGGATGGATAGAGTTAATTCCATTTTTTAATTATAGCTTGTTTACTTCAGTTTTATATAGATCTCATTTAATTCTTTGTTGGTTAATATAGATTGTTAATTTACTTTTTAATATTATAGTTTAATTTATGTTTTCAATTATTTCCGTATTGCAGTTTGAATGGTTAGAGTAGACATAACATAGTTTTATTTTACACAATTTCCTTTCCTAGAATTAAAATGCAATTAAATTTCTTAGTTAAATAATGATGATCTTGTTATGTTGTTGATGGTTTATACATGAATATGCAGGGTATTTAACATTATTTTTGTCATGGATAAATTCTCATTGGATTGTCTAATCAATACCTTTCATTTTGCCATTGAGATTAGTGTTGAGATTATACCATTGGAATTGTCCTTTGTTGTCAAGTGCCATCGAGATATTACCCGACACCATAGACATTCACACAACCACCAACATTACATTTGAATTGTCATAAGTTAAAAGATAGTTTTCCTATTTTTCATAGATTAAAGAATAGTTTTCCTGCTTTCATAGATATAGTTTCTTGCTTTCATAGCTTAGAAAATAGTTTTATTGTTGTTGTAGGATAGATAGACTTTGATTTGAAAGATTAGATAGTATCTTGCTTATCATAGATTAAGAATTATTTTTTAATCCTTCTTTCTTTCAATAAAATAGATTTCCTTCCATGCATTAGAAATAGTTTTGCATTGAGCATTTAGTCCTTCACGCATTAGAAATAGTTTTTCATTAAGCATTTAGTCCACTTGCCTCTTAGGCTAGATAGTTGTTCAATGAGAAGTTTTACTTTGATTACTTGCAGTGGTTAGTTGCCTTTGCTTACTTGTCTTTTTCTTTAGTAGGTTAGTTAGGTGCCTTTGCTTACTTGTCTTTTTCTTTAGTAGGTTAGATAGGTGTCTTTGCTTTCTTGTCTATTTTCTTTAATAGGTTAGATAGGTGTCTTTGCTTACTTGTTTATTTATTTGCTTTCATAGGGTAGTTTCTCATTGAATGTAGCTTGGCAATTTAAAATAGTTTTCTTTTGTTAGTTGCTCATTATTATGCTTAGTAGTTTTCCTTTGCTTATTGTTGAACTAGTTTGCTTTGAATAGGGTTTTTGAATTTCTTTTCTTAGGAATATCCATCGATCCTTAGCCCAAAAGTACTTAGGTTACTTAGTTTCAATTTGCTTAGTAGAGTTTGTTCTTTAGATAGTTTTTCTTGAGTACATTAGCCTTAGATAGCTATTAGTTAGATTATACTCCTACTAGCCTTCTACCTTTGGCATATATTTTTCTACAACTCTAAGTTTAATTACCTCGAGTTGACAATTTAATTGAGGTTTTTTACAGTCTTTTTAGTGAATATATAACACCCATCAGATAACAAGTGAGCTAAATGAGGGCTAAATGAGAAAGGAATTAAAAAAAAATAGACATTAGGTCTAGGTTCTAACATGTTCAATGGTCTTCCTTTTACTTCCAGGAATATTCTCTAAGAAAATGTATCCATGATGTTCAAGATGAATGAATTTTCAAAAATACCAAAGATGAATGACCACAAATCATACAAAGACCAAAGTACAAAGGTCATCTCTCAAACCCTAAAGGAAAAAAAAGGATAAACCCTAGCCCTCCCTAGTGCACACTTCTTTTATCCTACTAGCAAACCCTAGGTCAAACCCTAGAAGGCCTTCTCCTAAGATCTGTGCAGTACTCTCTCTTTTGTGCACGTATTCTCTTACCTAGACATGGCATAGAGAAAAGGTTAAAGTGTATTGGGTGCTAGAGTGAGCCTTAGGCTCCTCTTTATATATTGATCAAGAGGTGCCCTTTTGAGCCTACATTAAAATATAACTTAATTTTTCCTAGGGAGGACCTATAAAATTATATTAGTTATTTAGGACATATTTTATTATTTATACATATCTAAAAGACTCTAAATAGAAGGGGGTTGGAAGACAACTTTATAATATAATATGATCACTAGGTATTTGGAAGAAAAAAACATTTGAAGCTCCAAAATACAACCGAAAGGTTCTTCATATGCTACAACTGATCTCGGAGAAATTAGAAACTACAAGTCATCTGATCATCAGAATACAACTAAAGGTTCTTCACATGCTACAACTGAGACTTGAGTATTTGGAAACTACAAGTCATATGATCCTCAGAGGGAAACTAAAGAGTTATTCACATACAACAAGTCCTTAATAATTTCTCCACCAAACTTGTAGCATACTTGGTTTGTGACATAACACACAACCATTGGTTTGTCAAAATTCTATACCTACACAATAATGAAGGAGTCCTAAACTAGTCTTGTCAAAAGTTGAACAAAAATTAGATTTTACCTTTTCAATTGTATTGACCTTACTACCTATGATGATTGCATCATCCACATAAACAAATACAACCACCAAATCATCATTTTCTTTCTAACATAAAGATTGAATTAGAAGGGCTTCTTTTGAATCCAAATCTTGAGCCTATTTCAAACCTTTAAAACTTATATCATCTTACACACGACATGCTCCATACCTTATACTTAAAATCCCTAGGGTAGATACATAAAGAAGTAAACGAAAAAAAACTTACGATAAGGAAGTATCTATGTCTAAATTGGATTTAGAGAGGGGAAGAGTTCAAATTAAAAAAAAAAAAAACACAAGCACATAAAGTTGGGATAATAGGTAAAAGAGGAAGCGAAATCCAAGGGAAGGATGTAATAAAGGTAAATGTTCAAGAGGGGAATTTAGAGGGAAAAAAATAATCAAGTAAAGGTATGCTTGACATATTGAATAACAGTGACACACAGACATAAAAAACCATGAAAACATAGTTGAGTATTATATTAATGTCTTAGAGAATTATGGAAAATTTAACCTCTTGAAACCTATTCCATCATTTTACTCATTGAATTACCTTTCCATCAAGGTATAGTTTGTCCAAATGTTACGTGCACATCTAGAGTTATAACCTCTAGAGGTTCACTTCTCATCGGCCATACATCAAGATTGTGGATTAATATTATCCTTTGATCTAAATATGGCTATTTAAAATGCTCCATCTCACATGCATTGTGGAAATAACGTTTTGAGTCTTTATATATAAAAATCATAGATATGACTTATGTGAAAGACAAATATACTATGGAGATCAACCCTTAGGAAATTCATGGATTTAATAAAATTTTGATGGCCCACTTTCCCAGTAAGCACCCATTCAACATCCATGTCATTTCTTGGTCAATGTCCAGTCAACACTAAGTTATAGCCTAGTCAACACTATCGAGGAAAAGGTACGAAAAAACTTACTCAATCATTCTAAAATTTTGTTAGGCTAAGGAAAGATAGTTGGGAATGTTACTCGGGGGTTTATAGCCTTTAATTCAAAACAATCTCTTAATCCACAAGTAATATGTACTAGGGACTAAGGTTGATTTTATATGTTAAATGTAACTGTGAAAAAGAAGATAAGTGAATACATACAAAAGTGTGTAAAGGAACAAAGACAAGAATTAAAGTAAAATATGAACAATATCATAAGATACGCATCTAACACTGAAATCAAAAAATTGATTTTTTTTATAACAATTTCATTCTGAGATACAAAGAAAAATTATGTTTACAAACCCCTATGAGGGTGGGACCAAAGTCAAATTTAGAAGCCTCTGATGGGCACCATACAAAAGACTCTGAAAACATGTGATATTCTCAGATTATTATAAATTAAATTTCAAAGTTGAATTTAGAAATGATTTCCATTTATGGAAAATCTGAATTTAGAATTTTGGATTATGTAATTATTATTTTATGATTGTTGGGAAAATATTTGACTTTCCCAACTGTCCTCTCTTGTTGGACACAAGTTGAGACAAACTTTTTAATAAATTAAATGCTGGAAGAGAAATGAAATAGCAAAGTTAAAAATAGATGGTCATGGATCCATGAGTGGGGAACAAGTTTGAGTTAACTCAGAAGTGATTTTTACAAGTGGACGAAGTTGAATTTGGCCACTAGCAGCCCCTAAAAATCATGGATTTGGAAATCTGTGAATTTCCTAAGGAGAGAAATGAATGGAAAGGCCTAAGCACAAGATAAATACAACATATGTGGGAGGGAGGACACTACTTAGTATGTTGGGGATGGAGAAATTCTTTTCTTTTATGAGCACATATGGTGTGAGGAAAAGGATATTCTAATATGTTGAATGTGACAGTAACTAAGGAGGATGACTCAGGTCACCCTTATGGAGTCATAGTCAGGATAGGGGGTGATCAGGACAAGTTATTGTGGATGTTTTGTTTCTACAGTTGGGTGGAATGTGGTTGTTCCATTTGTTTCTGTAACATTCCTCCTCTTTACAACGACGACCCTCTTAACAAGTGATAATAAATTTTTTATGTGTGTGTGTGTGTGTACTAGGGTAATAAATACATTTGACTCTGTTTTTCCATACGATGACGAACATGACACATGCAACTGCAGCAACAACATAATGATCTAAGATGCACATCAAGCATCTAGAAGCAAAGGGCGACAAATAATCGACGCGAATAAAAAGACTAACTACTCGCCCTTCCTACCCTGCAATGGTTAGGACCTCCAAGACACATAAGCAATGCTCAAGCCCAGGTTCCCATCGATTTTAACCATTTAAGGTCTCAGGGATGGCGTCTGTTCTGAGGAAGATGGAGGTGTCTACATCCCACTCGACCCAAGCAGACCAAGCAATAAATTGTTTACAACCAAGTACAACAAAGGTTAACGAATGACCACGTCCTCTACGGAAGGCACAATTCAGAAGGATACCGACAATAATCTACCATTAGTTAAGACTCAACATTACCTCTGACTCAAATGGCATCAAGTACAGATCAATCACTTAGTTTAATTTCCGTTAGTTGACGAGTTCCCAACCCAACTTTAAAAATAAGTACATATAATTAATTGCAAATTCCCCCTTTACTAAATCATAATAATTTATTGTACTTAGTTTCAAGGACATTACCTTTTACATGTTGTCACTAATAATAAAATTAAATTAACCTTACAATAAATTAACCATATCATTACTTTTTATACTACAATAACATTGTAAATAAAAATAACAATGATCTTACATTTAATATGTTATCCATGCTAACATAGCTCTTTTTATATTGCAAGGACATTACATGATCCATTAACATCAACATCATTTTCATATATAAACTAATCATTCTAAATTGATCAATAATACAACTTTAATTTTACCATTCAGCATTAACTATGTATGTTTACAGAGAGAACATTTATAGTTGGAAACTCTTAGCTAGAAAATAGTTGTAGGTTTCTGAGTGGAAGTCCTAATTAGACGATAGTTTCCTTGAGAAACCAGCTTTGCGTTGATAGTGACCAAGCATAATTAAATTTGTTGATTGTGTTTAGTTCTTTTATGAGCTATGTATTCTATATCTGTGCTATGGGCTTCACCAATTTAAAAATAATAATCATTTTTAAAAACTTAAACCATTTCATAATCATGTGGAGATATCTAAAAAGTTCTACAATATTCATACCCTTCATCCAGTAATAATGAAACTCTACACTATGATAGATCATGTGCATTTTTTATGCCCAATATAACATGCTAGAATAAATTAAAAGTTAAAATAAAAGATAACAATGGAATAACGATATTAAGATCTATCCAAATAAAATTTATAGAGAAAAAGGGTGAAAACATACGAGATAGTGGATATTTTATTAGCCTATCTTTGGTATTAATAAATAATTGAGGGTTGAGGCAAGGGATAAAAGTTTTACTACACCTGTAAATATCCAAAAGGGATAAAGATAAAAGGAAGCAGAAAGATTAACAAAGGATAGTTGTCACCGTAAACCAAAATATAAAGCTGAGAATTTACCCTATATGAAAGAGCTGAAATGTTGTTAATGCATAATCAAAATAAAACGGTGTCACCATAAGGATGGGATTGCTGTCAAGTAAAAGTTATTTAAAATCCTTGCGGGTACTCCAGTGCATACAATTAAGAAACAATCCAGAAAATAAGGATGAAATGTTGTGCCTATAATTAAGAGACAATCCAAAAATTAAATAAATCATTGTGCATATGTTAGGAGACAATCCGGAAATCAATGAAAGTTTAAGGAGGGAGAACTTCATTTTCCAAGGATGGAGGTTGCCAGAGACGAATTTACAGAACAATACAAAATGAAAATCCCTGACACCTATTGCGGAATGAATTCTTTGAACTAATTTTACAAAAACGGAAATGCCAATACACTCATTGCCAGAATGCATTCTCATAACTAAATTTTACAAAAACGGAAATGCCAATACACTCATTGCCAGAATGAATTCTCAGAACAAATTTTATAAAACGAAAATGCCAATACACTCATTGCCAGGACGAATTCTCAGAACTAAATTTTACAAAAATGGGATGCCAATACACTCATTGCCAGAACGAATTCTCAGAACTAATTTTACAAAACGAAAATGTCAATGCACTCATTGCCAGAACGAATTCTCAGAACTAAATTTTATAAAAACGAAAATGCCAATACACTCATTGCGAGAATGAATTCTCAGAACAAATTTTACAAAACGAAAATGCCAATACACTCGTTGCCAGGATGAATTCTCAGAACTAAATTTTACAAAAAACAGAATGCCAATACACTCATTGCCAGAACGAATTCTCAGAACTAATTTTACAGAACTAAAATGCCAATACACCCATTGCAGAACGAATTCTCTGAACTAATTTTACCAAAAACGAAAATGCCAATACACCTATTGCCAGAACGAATTCTCAGAATGTAACATCCTGCTCTGGCGCACATACCAAACTTATTCTTTGAGGACACTTGCTCGCAAGTGATCTGGATTTATATTATGATAAAACTTTTCTTTCATTATGATGCATAGAGTTATATGACAGGATGTTTTTACTACCTTGGTGTAGACAGGTGCTGCTGACTCAGTCTCTTTGAGTGTGCAGGGTGTTAGACCTGGAGGATGCAGGGGCATTTGTGGAACTCCCTTGGACTCCGGATTGAGTTAGGGAGTGGGGTATTTGAGTTGTTTTCATTTATGATGATATTGTTTCGTTTGATGATATACTATTGATTATCTGATATGTTGTTTGACATGATCTGACATGATGGTTGATGATGCAGGCTGACGATAGCTTGCCGACCGTGCTCACATATGGAGTAAAG
>JZKD02S0999934.1:35368-51102 GCA_000966675.3 Picea glauca
TTTTAAATTCAAACATGTGGTACTACGAGCATCTCTAAAATCCTCCAATCCGGGACAAGATGTGAAGAGACTTAGCTCATTAATATTATCGAACCTGTAATAGATTTTGTATAAAGTTGAAAAGGATTAACTTAGAATGGTTGATACCAACTCCACGCTTCTTTCGCCTATGTTGGAATGTAGATTCCAGTTCTTCTTGATTGCTTGGGAAGACAATTTTTTTTTCAGACCTGTCATTTGGGATACAATACCAACCCCTTTAACTTTACTGTGCAACTTAAACCTCCGCATTTGTAAAACTTTTGTGTCTGCGTATATTCCTCCTTGGCAACCTGGACTGTTTTACCCCGGTTTACATTCGGATTCCATTTCCTTGACTTGGCGTTCTTTTCTTCCGACTAGCCTCAGTACCCTGCGTTCTGGTCTGCTCTTGAACGGTTAAAGAGCTGCGTGAATGAGTTGGGGCGTTTTGTTTTTCTCTTGCCACTGTACCTGTATGCGTGGCATCTTACAGGTATGCGTTGTCCCCATGGAATCCCTGAGTATTTTCGTGTAAATCTCAGTGCTGTAGCACTTGTTTTTCGTTATGATTGCCTTCGGGTATCGTTGTTCCCGTCGGCTCTGCGTACTGCTGTCCGACCCCCCTTACTGTTGCGCATCGTGTCTAGTGGGAGTTAATTACTGTGTGTTGGTTTCCTTTAAAACCCGTGCTGACAAGTGTATCTGTTTACTGTGTGTTGGTTCCTTTAAACCCGTGCTTTCAAGTGCCATTGTTTACTGTGCGTTGGGCGAATACCAAAATCCGTGAGCTGTATTGCCGCGCAGGGTCATTGCTTGCTGCATGCGTCCTGATTTTTACGACTACTGCTATTCACTATTCAACGCTGCCCGTCTGTAACGCCGCTCTCCCCTCACTGCTGTTTCCTTGCCGATTGATGACAGATGTGCTATTCTTAATGTTCTTATTACCCTATATGACAGCGATACAGATAATACTATCTTTATTATTGATGCCGGCGATATAAAAGAAAATTTGTTATAATTGCATGTTGACAGCGATACCTATAATATTATCCTTATTTGATGCCAGCGATAAAAAAAAAAAATTGCTATAATTACATATTGACAGCGATACATTTTCTTACTGACAGAGATATATATCGACTACGATCCATTCTTATTACCCTGTATGACAGCGATACCGATAATACTATCTTTATTATTGATGCCAGCGATATAAAAGAAAATTTGTTATAATTGCATGTTGACAGCGATACATATAATATTATCGTTATTTTTGATGCCAGTGAAAAAAAAAAAATTGCTATAATTATCCTTAACATTGCTATAATAACGTTGCTATATTAACAGTGCTATGTTATCCTTAACAATGCTATATTAACATTGCTATAATAACATTGCCAGAATAAATTATAAAAAATATATTTTATTCATTTTATTTCCTATAATGATGATAGTTAATTATGTTATTAAGAGGACGGTATAGGTTTGTTAGAATATAGAAAGGTTTAATTAAACATATTTGGCAATGGACTATTTGAAAAAAAAAACAAAGTAATGGTTGTCTCTAGTCAATGGTAAATAGGACAAATTGCAACAATGTCATGTAAGGGATTGTATTGGATGTACCTTGTCATTGCAAATGGGATAGTTTCATTATTGTCATTTATATGGTAATTATCATATCTTGTCATTTAAGTAAGATGGGTTGTCNAATCCGGGACAAGATGTGAAGAGACTTAGCTCATTAATATTATCGAACCTGTAATAGATTTTGTATAAAATTGAAAAGGATTAACTTAGAATGGTTGATACCAACTCCACGCTTCATTCGCCTGTGTTGGAATGTAGATTCCAGTTCTTCTTGATTGCTTGGGAAGACAATTTTTTTTTCAGACCTGTCATTTTGGATACAATACCAACCCCTTTAACTTTACTGTGCAACTTAAACCTCCGCATTTGTAAAACTTCTGTGTCTGCGTAAATTCCTCCTTGGCAACCTGGACTGTTTTACCCCGGTTTACATTCGGATTCCATTTCATTGACTTGGCGTTCTTTTCTTCCGACTAGCCTCAGTACCCTGCGTTCTGGTCTGCTCTTGAACGGTTAAAGAGCTGCGTGAATGAGTTGGGGCGTTTGTTTTTCTCTTGCCACTGTACCTGTATGCGTGGCATCTTACTGGTATGCGTTGTCCCCATGGAATCCCTGAGTATTTTCGTGCAAATCTCAGCGCTGTAGCGCTTGTTCTTCGTTAGGATTGCCTCCGGGTATCATTGTTCCTGTCGGCTCTGCGTACTGTTGTCCGACCCCCCCCTTACTGTTGCGCGTCGTGTCTAGTGGGAGTAAATTACTGTGTGTTGGTTTCCTTTAAAACCCGTGCTGACAAGTGTATCTGTTTACTGTGTGTTGGTTCCTTTAAACCCGTGCTGTCAAGTGCCATTGTTTACTGTGCGTTGGGTGAATACCAAAATCCGTGAGCTGTATTGCCGTGCGGGGTCATTGCTTGCTGCATGCGTCCTGATTTTTACGACTACTGCTGTTCACTATTCAACGCTACCCGTCTGTAACGTCGCTCTCCCCTCACTGTTGTTTCCTTGCCGATTGATGACAGAGATGCTATTCTTGATGTTCTTATTTCCCTATATGACAGCGATACAGATAATACTATATTTATTATTGATGCCAGCGATATAAAAGAAAATTTGTTATAACTGCATGTTGACAGCGATACCTATAATATTATCCTTATTTTGATGCCAGCGATAAAAAAAAAATTGCTATAATTACATATAGACAGCGATACATTTTCTTACTGATAGAGATATATATCGACTGCGATCCATTCTTATTACCCTATATGACAGCGATACAGATAATACTATCTTTATTATTGATGCCAGCGATATAAAAGAAATTTTGTTATAATTGCAAGTTGACAGCGATACATATAATATTATCCTTATTTTTGATGCCAGCGAAAAAAAAGAATTGCTATAATTATCCTTAACATTGCTATAATAACGTTGCTATATTAACATTGCTATATTATCCTTAACATTGCTATGTTATCCTTAACAATGCTATATTAACATTGCTATAATAACATTGCCAGAATAAATTATAAAAAATATATTTTATTCATTTTATTTTCTATAATGATGATAGTTAATTCTGTTATTAAGAGGACGGTATAGGTTTGTTAGAATATAGAAAGGTTAATTAAACATATTTGGGAATGGACTAATTGAAAAAAAAAAAAAAAAAGTAATGGTTGTCTCTAGTCAATGGTAAATAGGACCAATTGCAATAATGTCATGTAAGGGATTGTATTGGATGTACCTTGTCATTGCAAATGGGATAGTTTCATTATTGTCATTTATATGGTAATTATCATATCTTGTCATTTAAGTAAGATGGGTTGTCCCTTTTCACACTACTTTAATTGATGTCATTTAAAATTGGTAAATATCATAGCTTTCCATTTTGAATAGGATGGGTTATTGACGTAATCTATATGATGAAAATTTTTAAGGGGACAGGAAAATGCTATGGCTTACCATTGTTCGAGAAGTATT
The DNA here is from genome assembly GCA_000966675.3 of Picea glauca. Lineage (NCBI taxonomy): Eukaryota > Viridiplantae > Streptophyta > Pinopsida > Pinales > Pinaceae > Picea > Picea glauca. Next base: position 38,965 of record JZKD02S0999934.1, read on the forward strand.
GTCTATAGTTTCGCAAATAAAATGTATAGTTTGAATGGGAAATTGTGTCCTTCCTAACTTATAACCAAGATGGCAGGACTAGAATTGAAGCGTATGGCCTTTATTTATATTCAAATGATGCTGTAATTGAAAGGAGATGATATGGTCATCTTGCTGCGACGTTGGTGAAACCTCTTGACCCTGTTGACACATACTCAGTGGAATGCCCGGATTTATAGGCGCTAATTTACTCGGAGTTGTAATTTGGGTTGTTGTTCATTGATTAATGTTAGAATTGGGTTTTGTTGTCAGAGTCCTCTTATCGCGCGCCTTCCATAAGGGGCGCATTGTTCTTCTTAATTACGTTGTTCTTGTTGTATNGTTAAAGAGCTGCGTGAATGAGTTGGGGCGTTTGTTTTTCTCTTGCCACTGTACCTGTATGCGTGGCATCTTACTGGTATGCGTTGTCCCCATGGAATCCCTGAGTATTTTCGTGCAAATCTCAGCGCTGTAGCGCTTGTTCTTCGTTAGGATTGCCTCCGGGTATCATTGTTCCTGTCGGCTCTGCGTACTGTTGTCCGACCCCCCCCTTACTGTTGCGCGTCGTGTCTAGTGGGAGTAAATTACTGTGTGTTGGTTTCCTTTAAAACCCGTGCTGACAAGTGTATCTGTTTACTGTGTGTTGGTTCCTTTAAACCCGTGCTGTCAAGTGCCATTGTTTACTGTGCGTTGGGTGAATACCAAAATCCGTGAGCTGTATTGCCGTGCGGGGTCATTGCTTGCTGCATGCGTCCTGATTTTTACGACTACTGCTGTTCACTATTCAACGCTACCCGTCTGTAACGTCGCTCTCCCCTCACTGTTGTTTCCTTGCCGATTGATGACAGAGATGCTATTCTTGATGTTCTTATTTCCCTATATGACAGCGATACAGATAATACTATATTTATTATTGATGCCAGCGATATAAAAGAAAATTTGTTATAACTGCATGTTGACAGCGATACCTATAATATTATCCTTATTTTGATGCCAGCGATAAAAAAAAAATTGCTATAATTACATATAGACAGCGATACATTTTCTTACTGATAGAGATATATATCGACTGCGATCCATTCTTATTACCCTATATGACAGCGATACAGATAATACTATCTTTATTATTGATGCCAGCGATATAAAAGAAATTTTGTTATAATTGCAAGTTGACAGCGATACATATAATATTATCCTTATTTTTGATGCCAGCGAAAAAAAAGAATTGCTATAATTATCCTTAACATTGCTATAATAACGTTGCTATATTAACATTGCTATATTATCCTTAACATTGCTATGTTATCCTTAACAATGCTATATTAACATTGCTATAATAACATTGCCAGAATAAATTATAAAAAAAATATATTTTATTCATTTTATTCTCTATAATGATGATAGTTAATTCTATTATTAAGAGGACGGTATAGGTTGTTAGAATATAGAAAGGTTTAATTAAACATATTTGGGAATGGACTATTTGAAAAAAAAAACAAAGTAATGGTTGTCTCTAGTCAATGGTAAATAGGACAAATTGCAATAATGTCATGTAAGGGATTGTATTGGATGTACCTTGTCATTGCAAATGGGATAGTTTCATTATTGTCATTTATATGGTAATTATCATATCTTGTCATTTAAGTAAGATGGGTTGTCCCTTTTCACACTACTTTAATTGATGTCATTTAAAATTGGTAAATATCATAGCTTTCCATTTTGAATAGGATGGGTTATTGACGTAATCTATATGATGAAAATTTTTAAGGGGACAGGAAAATGCTATGGCTTACCATTGTTCGAGAAGTATTGTCTATAGTTTCGCAAATAAAATGTATAGTTTGAATGGGAAATTGTGTCCTTCCTAACTTATAACCAAGATGGCAGGACTAGAATTGAAGCGTATGGCCTTTATTTATATTCAAATGATGCTGTAATTGAAAGGAGATGATATGGTCATCTTGCTGCGACGTTGGTGAAACCTCTTGACCCTGTTGACACATACTCAGTGGAATGCCCGGATTTATAGGCGCTAATTTACTCGGAGTTGTAATTTGGGTTGTTGTTCATTGATTAATGTTAGAATTGGGTTTTGTTGTCAGAGTCCTCTTATCGCGCGCCTTCCATAAGGGGCGCATTGTTCTTCTTAATTACGTTGTTCTTGTTGTATNTGAATGAGTTGGGGCGTTTTGTTTTTCTCTTGCCACTGTACCTGCATGCGTGGCATCTTACTGGTATGCGTTGTCCCCATGGAATCCCTGAGTATTTTCGTGTAAATCTCAGCGCTGTAGCGCTTGTTCTTCGTTATGATTTCCTCCGGGTATCGTTGTTCCCGTCGGCTCTGCGTACTGCTGTCCGACCCCCCTTACTGTTGCGCGTCGTGTCTAGTGGGAGTTAATTACTGTGTGTTGGTTTCCTTTAAAACCCGTGCTGACAAGTGTATCTGTTTACTGTGTGATGGTTCCTTTAAACCCGTGCTGTCAAGTGCCATTGTTTACTGTGCGTTGGGCGAATACCAAAATCCGTGAGCTGTATTGCCGCGCGGGGTCATTGCTTGCTGCATGCGTCCTGATTTTTACGACTACTGTTGTTCACTATTCAACACTGCCCGTCTGTAACGCCGCTCTCCCCTCACTGTTGTTTCCTTGCCGAATGATGACAGAGATGTTATTCTTAATGTTCTTATTACCCTATATGACAGCGATACAGATAATACTATCTTTACTCTTGATGCCAGCGATATAAAAAAAAAAATGTTATAATTGCATGTTGACAGCGATACCTATAATATTATCCTTATTTTGATGCTAGCGAATAAAAAAAAATTGCTATAATTACATATTGACAGCGATACATTTTCTTACTGACAGAGATATATATCGACTGCGATCCATTCTTATTACCCTATATGACAGCGATACGGATAATACTATCTTTATTATTGATGCCAGCGATATAAAAGAAAATTTGTTATAATTGCATGTTGACAACGATACATATAATATTATCCTTATTTTTTATGCCAGCGAAAAAAAAAAATTGCTATAATTATCCTTAACATTGCTATAATAACGTTGCTATATTAACATTGCTATATTATCCTTAACATTGCTATGTTATCCTTAACAATGCTATATTAACATTGCTATAATAACATTGCCAGAATAAATTATAAAAAATATATATTTTATTCATTTTATTCTCTATAATGATGATAGTTAATTCTGTTATTAAGAGGACGGTATAGGTTGTTAGAATATAGAAAGGTATAATTAAACATATTTGGGAATGGACTATTTGAAAAAAAAAACAAAGTAATGGTTGTCTCTAGTCAATGGTAAATAGGACAAATTGCAATAATGTCATGTAAGGGATTGTATTGGATGTACCTTGTCATTGCAAATGGGATAGTTTCATTATTGTCATTTATATGGTAATTATCATATCTTGTCATTTAAGTAAGATGGGTTGTCCCTTTTCACACTACTTTAATTGATGTCATTTAAAATTGGTAAATATCATAGCTTGCCATTTTGAATAGGATGGGTTATTGACGTAATCTATATGATGAAAATTTTTAAGGCGGCAGGAAAATGCTATGGCTTACCATTGTCCGAGAAGTATTGTCTATAGTTTCGCAAATAAAATGTATAGTTTGAATGGGAAATTGTGTCCTTCCTAACTTATAACCAAGATGGAAGGACTAGAATTGAAGCGTATGGCCTTTATTTATATTCAAATGATGTTGTAATTGAAAGGAGATGATATGGTCATCTTGCTGCGACGTTGGTGAAACCTCTTGACCCTGTTGACACATCCTCAGTGGAATGCCCGGATTTATAGGTGCTAATTTACTCGGATTTGTAATGAGGGTTGTTGTTCATTGATTTATGTTAGAATTGGGTTTTGTTGTCAGAGTCCTCTTATCGCGCGCCTTCCATAAGTGGCGCATTGTTCTTCTTAATTACGTTGTTCTTGTTGTATTCAGTTTAGTTGCTTAGTGTGTGGTGTCGGGCGGGATGTAGACACCTCCATGTTCCTCAGAACAGTCGCCAGCCCTGAGACCTTAAATGGTTAAGGACGATGGGAAACCGGGCTTGAGCGTTGCTTATGTGTCATGGAGGTCCTAACCTTGCAGGGTAGGACGGGCGGGTGGTCAGACGTATTTAGTAGTCAGTTTTACTTGTCGTTAATGTTGCGATGTGCACCCTTGCCTATGGTCTTAGTTGTTTGCAGATACTCGTCGTATTCTTTTGTCTTATTGCATTGAACACCATGGTCGCGTCTTGTTGGATGTCAAGGGGCGACATAGAGTCAAGCATGTTTTTACTTCTACACGCGCACACACACCGTAACCACAAAAAAAAAAAACAATTTGCACCTGTATACTAGAATGGTTGTCGTAACGAGGCGGTTCGTTACACAGAACTAAATTTTACAAAACGAAAATGCCCATACACCCATATTTAAAAATGCCCCTAGTCAGATATAAATGCCCACAGTCATATATAAATGCCCACATTAAAACAAAACGCCCACAGTCGTATATAAAAATGCCCAACATAATTTATAAACACCTACAACAATACAAAATGCCCACAGTAATATATAAATGCCCCCATCATTACAAAATGCCCATAGCCATATATTAAAATGCCCACAGTCATATATAAATGCCCACAGTCATATATAAATGTCCACATTTAAACAAAATGCCCACAGTCATATATAAATGCCCACAGTCATATATAAATGTCCACATTAAAACAAAATGCCCACAGTCATATATAAATGTCCACATTAAAACAAAATGCCCACAGTCAGATATAAACACCCACCGTAATTTATAAACGTCTAAAGAACACCAATAAGAAATTGCAGCCAATAGTAAGAGAATGCCAGAGCCAAGGATAACTCATCGAAAGGATTGTGGGGTTATAACAGTCTAGGCATAGAAAACAACAACAAGGAAATAGGATGATCCAAAATTCAACACATCAATCATCATCATAAGGATTCATATACAACTTTAAACAATTTTTCTTTTATTCTTAAGCAAACAAATGCACTTGCGTACCTGTGACTGATGGTGAATAACCTGAAGATGCTATCCCACACTTGAGCTCCATGTTGCTCCCACTCACTGACCGCCAAGACCTCACCGGTACCTCTTAGCCAACACTAGGGGTACTCTGCTTCCCCCTTAGCCCCCCGAGCCACAAAGGGACCACACACTATCTAGATGGTACGTCTAGATCCCATCTCACCTCGCAAGGCCAAGCTACCACTCCTATTCGAGCTGGGAAATCCCAACTCCCCACAAGTAATCAGTCAAGTCACAAATCCGACAGCGTAACGTTACGCTAACAGTCGATCCCCTTCTTCCTTCTCTTCCCTTTCTTTTATATAGTTTTTAGAACTTCCATCATTCCCTAAATCACATTTAAATTAAGTTTTAATAAAAATCTTCTAAATATTCTCCTTCGCACAAGTGTCATCCATCCCCCACGTTTCTCCATTAACTATTTTCTTTAATTTATTAAATTGTCTTATTTCCCTCACCCACCTAGAGTTGCTCCTAAAGTTACTCCTAGGTGTTCCTAGATTCCCCCACAGGTTTAAATACTTTCCCTAAAATGAAGTTGTTAATTTAGTTCAAATTAGAAGGTTCTTAATTGTAGATTCTTTACTATGTTGACCTCGTTTTTTACCATAAGTTCCCCTCTTTCCCTTATTGTGTTTCCTTCATTCCTTAGTTTCCTAATTTTTATTATTCCCTTCTTTCCCCTTTTTATTAGAGCCAAAATGACAGTTGCGCTATTTACTCTTTTCCTTTTATTATTAATTTAATATCTTTTTACACTTTCAGAAGTTAAATAATTTATTTCTTCTTTACCTTTGATATCCACAGATTTTAATTAAGTTCTTACTCTCTTCATTTTACCCAAAAATTTATGAAGTCCACAACTATTACTTAAGTGGTTTTTAGTTTAAAATTTATTATTTTATTTTTATAAGGTATTTTTCTTAAGGGTAGACAAAATTTTACCCCTAGCGAAGTTTTAGACTTAGGACATAGATTCTGAACTAGGCGACATTTTAATTAGGGAAGTTGTTTTTTTTTTTTAATTTCTTAATGAGATATTAGTCTTAGGCCATCTAGGTTCATTCCTTTAACATCATCAACGTTACGTGCCATTCAAGATGCACTACGTGCCCTAAGGGTGCCCCTCACCTCTAGTGTTTCTTTTGTGTGACGTGCCCTTCGGGACGCACCACGTGCTCCAAGGGTGCCACTCGCCTCTTGTGTTTCTTTTGCGTGATGTGCCCTTCAAGATGCACCATGTGCTCCAAGGGTGCCACTTGCCTCTTGACTGATTTCTAGACATCAATAAGCCCTGGAGTCAACACTCCACCAGTTGAACTTGTGGGAGACTAAGGGCTTCTAAGGAATAAGGCCCCCGCCTTATTGTACACCCCTTAGAATCATCACGAGTGACTGTCGCAGTCTGCCCTCACGACATCGTGGGTCCTCTTGAACTAGGTAATCGTTAACCTACAGTTTAAGCCACGACGAGAGTGCTAGTAGGCTATGGCAGGGCTGGTATCCACACCTCTCCCTCATCCTCTCTAGTAGTCATGTGTGTGGCCCCTTTACTCCATATGTGAGTCTGGTCGGCAAGCTATCGTTAGCCTGCATCATCAAAAATCATGTCAGAACATGTCTACATCATATCATCTAATCAGATGTACTAAAATCACAGTAAAATAATCAAACCCCAATAGCACACTCCCTAACTCGATCTGGAGTCCAAGAGTTCCGTCGATGCCTCTACATCCTCAAGGTCCAAAACCTTGCACACTCAGTAAAACCGAGTCAATAGAACCTATCTATGTTAATGCAATAAAACATCATGTCATCTATCATAATGCATCATAATCAAGGACAAATGTTTTATTATCATAATAGTTCGAATCACTTGTGAGCAAGTGTCCTCAAAGAATAAGTTTTCTCAATGCGCCAGAGCGGAATGTTACAGTTTCCCAGCATCAACTTTCATATATGCATCTCACCTATGTACTTTTATTGTTCATGTTATATTATGGATGTTATTTGGTTGTTAAAATGTTTTACATTATACCTATAAGTAAAATCTATTTAAAGTGAATTGTATAACCATGTTAGATTGTGGCTTACCACTGTGTAAGAATACCTATAGTAGTGTTTATCTGAAGTATAAATGTTTTTATATGTGTGTGTGTCTATATATAGAGAGAGATAAATAGGAAAATTGTGTATATCTACATATGGGACATTATGAATCTATATTCTTGATTGTTGTTCATTATTCTACATAATCAAATACATTCTTTTATTCTATTATCAAGGAAAGAAATATTATACAATAGATTGCAGGATATTTGCCAAAAAAAATATAGTTATTACAGTTAATAGGTCGCTAAAAAAATGTTAAAGTTTGGGTTTTCCATAATCCCAAGAACTCCCTAGCTAGTCTAAACACAGATTTAGAGACTACATAAAATTTTCTACGAGTGCACGCATGAACTAGTGAAAGAAATATGTAACCCGAATACCTTTTGTGGGCAGGTCAATTTCTTCACCAAGTGCACTGTAATTTTCTCCCAACTTGAGAAGAGTAATGCGATACTATTAGTAACTAGCCATTGTACAAAACCTTAAAGAATGACAGAAATAAAAGAGTCAAAGCATACTTATATGATATCTCGATTGAATATCAGAGGGTCATCATTGCATTGTGAAGTAGTCGATCCACGACCAAGGTAGGGAGTGGGTACCTACACCCTCTGATAGGTTCCCTCGCAAGAAAAAGGGACTCGTCATTAGTTTATATACATGTGAAATTATTACTTGCGAAGGTAATAAAGTAAAAACAAGATTCCAATTAAGATATGTAGCTTTGATATCCTATAGTTTATACAATATAGATAGTATATATACAAAAGAAATACAGACTGTAATTAATAGAAGAGTTTTAATAATCAACAATCTTTTCTTTGAAGAATTTATTGAACCCCATTTAGAGGGACAAATAATACCGTGGAGAAGATAACATATTAAAAATAGAGTTACCTTTTTACACAGATAGGATATCGTCAAGATTAGTGCTTACAATAAAGAAAGTATTAAATTATAAAATAATGGCAGAGATGAACATAAATGCGATTTGGATATACATATATATATGGGAAATGATCAAAGTAAGAAAATTTAAATTGAAAAGTACTTACAGAAACGTAAGGATGTGATCTGGGTGTACAAGAATCATAGTTTATTTATTGTATTATATATTTTTTATTTATTCTGGTGAACTAGAATTTTATAAAGCGGAAATGTAGTTAGACAACAAAAAGAAGTGGGAGAAAGGCATGAAAGAGGAAATGGATTCATTGGTAAATAACCAAACTTGAGACTTGGTTTAGTTTCCTACAGGAAAAAGATCATTGCCGAATAAATGGGCTTACAAGTTGAAGGAAGAAGATGGAGGAAAAAGGAGATACAAGGATAGACTTGTTGTAAATGGGTTTGCACAAAAGAAAGGTATAGATTTTGATGAAACATTTTCTCCTGTTGTTAAAATGACTTCAATTAGAAGTATCTTAAGTCTTGTGGAAGTAGAAGATTTGCATCTTGAACAATTAGATGTAAAAACAAATTTTCTCAATGGGGATTTGGAGGAAGAGATTTATATGCAGCAGCCACAGGGGTATGAGGTCAAAGGGAAGGAGAATTTGGTATGCAAGTTGAAGAAGAGATTGTATTGCCTAAAGCAAGCTCCAAAACAATGTATTTGAAGTTTGACAGGTTTATGACAGGGCAAGCTTATAATAGATGTTATTATGATCATTGTGTTTATTTTAAAAGGATAGAAAATGGAAGCTATATTATCTTGCTATTGTATGTAGATGACATGCTTGTTGCAGGGTATAATACAAAGGATATAAATGTGCTCAAGAAGAAATTATATAATTCATTTACAATGAAGGATTTGGGTGTTGCAAATAAAATTCTTGGTATGAGAATAAAAAGAGGGGAGAAATTGAAAATTGGCATTGTCTCAGTGTGAGTACATAGCAAAGGTGTTGGAGAGGTTTAGAATGCATAATGCAAAACTAGTTAGTACACCTTTGGCCAAGCATTTCAAATTAAATAAGGAAATGTGTCCCAAGACATAGAAGGAGATATAATACATGTCAATGGTATGTTATTCATCAGTAGTTGGCAACTTGATGTATGCAATGGTTTGCACAAGACCGGATTTTGCACATGCAGTGGGATTTATGAGCATGTATATGAACAATCCAGGTAAAGAACATTGGGAGGCAGTAAAGTGGATTCCTAGGTATTTGAGAGTTATTTCTACTCATTCATTATGTTTTGGAGGTTCAAACATTGTTCTACATGGATATGTTGATTCAAATATGGCAGGTGATAAAGATAGAAGGAGGAGCACCATAGGGTGCATTTTTAATATAGGTGGAATAACAATAAGTTGTATTTCAAAATGGAAAAAGGTTGTTACACTTTCGACAATAGAGGAAGAGTATGTTGTTGCTAAAGAGGCTAGGAGAGATATGATTTGGTTACATAGGTTTATGGAGGAATTGGGAAATAAAAAGGAGAATAACAGGTTATGCTATGATAGTGAGAGTGCCATTCATCTTGCAAATAAATCAACCTTCCATTCGAGGACTAAGAATATACAACTCAGGTACCATTTCATACGATCCATCTTGGAATATGGACATTTTAAGTTGGGAAACATACACACTAGACAGAATCCTGCAGACATGTTAAAAAAGGGAGTAGCCAGGGATAAACTAAGTTCATGATTATTTTCATTTGGTCTTCAAGAATGAATGTGAATATGAGAAATTTTCCAGGTCCAAGAAGGTTCATAGTCCAATAGATACAAAAATAATGGAGTTGTTGAGATTAGTCTCCAAGTGGGATATTGTTGGTTGTGGAGCCTGATTATCTTCCTGATTCATAGGTATTTTTTTCCATCCATGTTTATACCCAATGAATACTTTACACCCAAGAATAATGTACACTCCTCCATGCGGGGGAGTGAAGAGGGGGTTACCCCCTCTGGGCGGTCTGGGGGGATGATCCCTTGGCTTGGGGGTCTGTGGGAAAGCGAGCCCCTTGAGGGGGTTTAGGGGCAAAGCCCTTGAAGGAAAAATAGCCTTGTAAATGTATATTTTAATTTCATTGAAAATATGGACCATTCATTGTAAGGTCGCAGATATGACGATAGAAGCTATGTTAGTGTTTTTTTCCCCAGAAGGAAACCCTATTTTATGAGGGAAATGTATTTTGGCTATGTATTATCATGAATATTATATTATGAGATTAGGAGACTGTGAGAGAAAGAAGAGGAAGTTACAACACGTTTGTTTTAAGTTTTATCCCTTCATTTAATGGATAATAATAAAGGAAAGACTTGGTAATTTTTATGGTGGATGTAGCCCACACTGGGTGAACCACATGTATTTGTGTCTCTATTGTATTGTGTATATTCTATGTTTATTTACGCATTTGTTTTATTTTATTTCTCCACAATCCTATTTTTCTAAGACTCCACACACCCTCGTCGGGCAATGGGGTCCAAAGGTGACTAAAACAAGACCTATGAATCAACAAGATAATCAGGCTGCAAAACCAACATGGAATATCTAGTATTTCTTCTTGTGGCACCTTGAAGATTTTTTTGACCCAATATTTTATTTAGTTTTTCATATAGATTATTTTTTTCTCCCAAAGGTGAAGTTTGGAACCAACAACCCATTGGCTCCAAACATAAGAGACTAGAGGAAAATGAAAAGATTATCCAGCCAAATAAGATTGAAACGAAATGGGATTGGGCCAAGATATTTTTCATTTATGAAGGTCATGGAGATAGGATTTTGATCTAAACTTGGCCAAAGAAGAATATGAGATGAGGGATTCGAAGGATCTAAAATAAAGGAGCTTCTAAGAAGGAAGTGGTCAAGTCATTCAAGAATATGACTTGGACTAGAATGAGGAATACACTAGGTGAACAAGCCTTGGGAGGGTTTGACATCAGAAAGGTCCAATGAGGAGATAAGTTCTTCAATATGCTCACGGAATATATCATGGGCATAGGAACCCCCCCATTTTTCCTAGTTATGGATGGTGGAATTTAGGTCTCCTGGAAAAAACAATTTTCCAAAGAATCTTCCTCAGACAAGGCTAACATAGAATGCCAATAACCTTGTTTTTCATGATATTGTTTAGGAAAATAAAAAATTATTATTATATATGGCTTACCCATAGGAAGAGGAACCTATTTAACCAAGATCCAATGTAGAGTATCCAAGATTGGACCCAACTAGAACTACTAAGGATTCCAAAGAGTGGAGAGGCCACCTGATGCTCCTCTTGTACTCACTACTAAGATTGTACTATTTTTCCAAAAGTATTTAATCTCTTGAAGGACATACGTTTCCTTCATTTTTGTCTCTCGAATGAGGAGGATTTGGGGTTTTTCGTATTTTATCAAATGTATTATTGATTCTCTCTTTTTGTTTCTTCCCAACCCCCTACAATTCCAAGAGATGATTTTTATTATTTATCTGAGGGTTTTGAAGCGCCCCCTTTAGGTGGTGCAGATCCATCAGGTGCTTCATTTATTTTTTCTTACTTGTAGAAGGTACTATCCAAGGTTGTCTATAAACCCATATCCTTCTTCTTGTATGATGTTTCCTATATTTTTCTATGACCATATTTCCTTCCTGTATTCTTAGTACTGACAGTTGATTATGATCCCTTGCCAGACTCATCATACGACTCTCATTGGGATTATTTCTCTAGTATGATCAATATTCCTAATTTGGGCCAAGATCCCTATATGACGTTTGATACAATTTCCTTCCTTTGGGATACCAAAGTCTACGATTTTCTAGATTTATGAGGGATCCCTTTTTCTTGATTGATATTTTTGATTTCATCTACCATACTTTCATGTGTTTCCTCAAGAGGATCCTCAGGGTTTGAGAGGGATACATACATGTTTCTATTTCTGTATGGAGCTCTCTCTCTCTCTCTCTCTCTCT
>JZKD02S0999934.1:51375-67586 GCA_000966675.3 Picea glauca
CATGGATGATTGACACTATTTTTGTCAATGGATATGGGATTGTCGATTATTTTTAATTCGACTCACATAAGGAGTAAAGGGGTCATGCACATAAACCACAAATGGATTATTGACACTTTTCATTGTTTGATTGTTCCATGTGTCCTTGCTGACGTGGTCTTCCATGGCCTTGTAGATGTGTTTTGCTAACGCGGTTCTCCTTGATCTAACGGTCATCACATTTTCTCTAGATCCGATGGTGCTTAGTCATTTTGTATTTTGGGCTTTTGGTAATTCAAATTTCAAGTTGCCAATTCTCCTGAAGTGAGATTCCATGAATAGTAAATTCCTCGCAACTTTTGACGTGAACCAATTGTTGTTTGTCGATCATGTTGTTAGATCGATGGCTTGATCTATCTTCTGTGCTGCTCTTCTAGCTTATCATGTAATTCCACTTAGAATGATCCAACGGTTGTAGGGTATTTGGTTGAAGGTCCTTTGTATCAGTGATCCAATGGCCATTTTAGCTCTTCATCCTAATATTTCTCGCCTTCTACTCTGCCTTCTATTCTTTCCATTGATGAAAATCACACTCTTCCTATAAACACGCCAACAATATCCCCCTTTGGCATTGATGGCAACCCTAAAAGGATGCACTATTCCACTTAGACCTCCAACTGTAGCATCTAGACAACACCTTTTCTCCCCCTTTGACATCAATTTCAAAGAAAACATGCTCCCCCTAAGCTCTTGCAATATTTTTCAGAGGTATCAGATATTCAACCAACACATAATCCCTGTGACAGGATGGACTCTATTAGGTGAGAGAAGGGATGACACCCACCTTCTGATGGAGATATTCAAATGGTGCCATGGCTAGAGGTTTAGCAAAGATGTCTGCAAATTGTTTTGTGGTTGGAATATAATGCAGTTGAACAACTATGTTTGTAACCTGTTCTTTGAGAAAATGATATTTTGTCGGCTTATTCTTAGCCTTTGAATGAAAAAAACAATTCTTGGACACACTAATGGCACTGGTGTTATCACAGTGAAGTGGAATTGGGTTAGTATAAGTTACCTTCAAATATGAAAGAGTTTGTATCATCCATAAAATTTGAGTGCAGCAAGTAGCAACATCAATGTACTTTGTCTCTATAGTTTATAATCAAATAGATCCATGTTTCTTACTAATACATGCTACTAACAAATCACCTAAGAATAATGCACCTCCCCTGGTGCTCTTTCTCTCATCCAAATGTTTTTCCCAATCAACATATGAATATGTAGTTAATTGAAAATTCTAATTTCTAGGATACCAAAGACCATAAGTCATTGTACCCTTAAAATATTTGAATATACTTTTGACAACTGCTAAATGACTTGTTTAGGAGCAGCCTGATAACGACCTACCATTCCAACAACTTGTATTATATCAAGATGGGATGTTGTGATGTATAGAAGACTGCCTATAATTGATAGATATGTTCTTTGATCAACAACAGGTGAAATATCATCTTTACTGAGATTGCATCCAAGCACCATAGGTGTTCCCACAGGTGTAGAATCTTCCATCTGAAACCTATTTAACATCTCTTTCAAATAATTTTCTCGAGAGATGAATATCCCTGCTGAACTCTGATTGATTTGTAAACCAAGAAAATATGACAGTTCTCCTATCATGGACATCTCAAACTGAGTCTGCATTGAATTAGCAAACCACTGAACTGGAGGGTCATTAGTGCATCCAAAAATAATGTCATCTACATAAACCAAAACAACTAATAAATCATCACCTTCAGACTTAATTTATATATTATTGTCAACAGTACCTTTCTTGAACCCTTTGTCTTGTAGAAATTTGTCCATTCTATAATACCAGGCCCGTGGTGCTAGTTTCAGTCTATATAATTCCTTTTTCAACTTATAGACATGGTCAGGATTATTTGTCAGTGAAAATCCTTTAGGTTTCTGCACATATACATCTTCTTCTAGAGCTCCATTAAGAAATGATGACTTAACATCCACCTAATATACTTTAAAGTTCTTATGACATGCAAAGGCAAGAAACATTCAGATGGCTTCCAATCTTGCCACTGGTGCAAAGGTTTCATAAAAATCCTTTCCTTCAACTTGTCCATACCCCTTACAAACAAATATGGATTTATTCCTAACAATTTTTCCTTGTTCATTCATTTTTTTCTTAAACACTTTGGAGCCAATTACATTCTTATCTGGACATCTAGGAACAAGCTCCCAAGTATTGTTCTTCGTAATCTGATCCAGTTCCTCATTCATTGATTTTAACCAATTTACATCTTTACTGGCTTCATTATAGTTCTTGGGTTCCACCATGGATATGAAGGCTATATGTGATTGCTTGGTGTCTTTGATTATCCTTCTCCTAGTTTGTATACCTTTGTCTTTCTCACCAATTATCTGACTTGGAAGATGACTTGTCTTCTAATTTGAGTCAGCCTGAGTCTTTGTATCTTCATCTAACTCAGAGTCTTTTTTTTTCTGATTCTTGGACCTGTTCATGTTAAGCTTCAGTTGTGTCCTATGTAGAATACTTGATATTACTCACCTCTCTTACTCAGACTCCTTCATCAACCTTTAAATCAATGAAATCAACTACTTTATTCAATGTTTTATTAAACTATCTATATTCGTTAATATTGGTAGAATATCCTAAGAAGTTTCCTTCATCAACCCTATCATCATACTTGCCAAGATTTTCATTATTATTCTTTATGTAGCACTTACTCCCAAATACTTTGAAGTGTTTGATTGAAGCAAGTCTTCCATACCACAATTCATAAGGTGTCTTGCCACTATGTGGTCTGAGGTGGGTTTTGTTAAGAATATGGATTGTTATGTGTATTGCTTCTACCCAGTAGGTTTGACCAATGTTCTTCTTATTCATCATTTACCTGGCCATTTGTTGAAATATTCTATTTTTCCTCTCAAATACTCCATTTTGTTGTGGAGACCATGGGATTGTGTATTCTCTCTTGATCTTGTGTTTATCACATAATTCCTTGAAATCGCTTGACATAAATTATCCTCCTCTGTCTGATCTTATTTCCTTTAAATTGTTACCTGTTTGATTCTCATTTAAATATTTAAATATTTTAAATTTCTCAAATGCTTCAGCTTTTTCTTTGAGAAAAGAAAACCAAGTGAGTTTGGAGTAATCATCATATTTAAATATTTTAAATTTCTCAAATGCTTCAGCTTTTTCTTTGAGAAAAGAAAACCAAGTGAGTTTGGAGTAATCATCAATGATCAGCATGAAGTATTTTTCCTTCCTTGCGCATTCTTGTCTTGATGGTACACATAAATCCATATGAGCTAATTGGAGTGGTTTCTTTATTGAAGTAGAGCTCTTGGATTTAAACTATGTCCTGGTTAGCTTTCCTACTTGGCAGGGTTTACAGACAGAGTCTTGTGGCTTTGATATTATTGGAAGATCTTTTATTGCCTCAAATTTTTTTGATCTTGATTAAGTGGTCAGGGTTTATATGTCCAAGTCTCCTATGCCATAACCATATTTCATCATGTTTGCTTAGATGGCACTCTTCTCTATCTTCTTTCAGCACATATACATTAGTATAGGTCCTTATACCTTTATCCACCACTTGTCCTAAGTTTACAGACTTTATATTACAATATTTGGAAGTGAACACCACTTCACATCCTCTGTCAGACATTTGAATTACACTGAGAAAATTATCTTTCAGACCATCTACAAGAAGAACATCCAAGGATTTTCCTTTACCATTACTCAAACTCACCATCCCTTTACCCTTGATTTTACTTGGTTCATCATTTCCAAAGGTCACATTTCCTGTTTTTATTTTACTCATAGACATAAACTTATCCTTGTCTCCAGTCATGTGCTTGGAACATCCACTGTCTATATACCAGGGGTCTCTTTGTTTTTGAGCTGAAAGTACTAAACCACATTTTTCACTATCTTTCTTTTTCCATGTGAAGGCATTTTTGGCTAAGATTTTTATCCTTGAATCTGCTTTATAATTCTTCCGTGGCAGTTTGTAGCTTTGTGGCCGAAGTTATGACAGTTATATCATTTGATCTCATTGTTCAATAGGTCAAAGCGATTGGTGCAACTTTGCCTACTCATTGGTTGTATATTTCTATGTTGCAAAGATTGTTATTTCTTGATCTCCTCAGTTGCATGTCTCTAAATGCGATTTGACAATTTGCAATCTTATGACCAAAATTAGAGCAGTAAAAACAATAACCATGGAAGAAATTTTGGTACTTGAAGGATGGCCTTCTTCTTGGCATTTGTTGTTCCATCTTCTGATATCTTTGTTTTTTATCAGGGATCATCTTCTCTTTGTTAGCTTTTGGTGGTAGAGTACTCACATGGTTTGATTTTCCACTGACTTGGAACTTGATCATCTTTACCGGCTCTTTTTTTTCTATCTATTTGTTTCTTGAACCACTTACATAGCCTAAACTAGTCTTCAACAAAGGATATCTATGTTTTCTCAGAATGTTGTTTAGTTCTATTGAAGCTTTAATGCTTGGAAGATTTTGGAGATACAATGTTTTAAACTTCTCCATCTCTTTTCTAGTTTTTACTACCTCTTCTTCCAAGGGTTCACATATTGCCTTCTTCTTTGATAACTATTGTTTTAGAGTGTCCTCTATTTTTTTGCCTCTTCTAACTCCACTTTTAGCAGGGCAAATTCTTCATCAGGTTTTTTTACCATTCTTTTCAAATTACATCAACAATTGTTTTTGTTTTCTCTTCTTAAGTCTGAGTCTGTCAATATTTTCTAAAGCACTGATTAGTTCACCTTCCATATCAACCACAACTTCTTAATCATTAACATCACTTCTTGTGATTTTATTATCGTGATCCTCTTTGGCCATAAGCATAAATTCATTAACCTTTTCTTCACAGGAAGAGTCACTATTTGTGTGTTCTAAAGAGTCATCATTGTTTACACATAAACTTTTCTTTTTACCAAATCTCTTGGATTTGTACTTCTCTTCACCTTTAGAGTTCTGGTCCTTCTTCTTGTGTGGACACTTATATGCAAAGTGACCTATCTTTCCACTATTAAAACATTTGAAGGGAAACTTGCCTTGGTATTTGCTTCATCCTTTATTTAACCTTCTCACAAATTTTTCCTCAATATCATCTAATTCTGAATCAATATTATTATCTTCTTTAAAATATGCTTCTCTAGTGGTGGACTTATCTTTTCTAATCCTCATTTCATAGGCAGTTAAAGTTCATGGGAGTTGATCAATAGACAGAGTTTTAAGATCATTCAACTTTTCTATTGCAAAATCTTTTGGATTAAATCTATTAGGAAGGGATCTTAAAATCTTCTAAACTAAAAATGCATCTTCAATATTCTCACCAAGACCCTTCATGGAATTTGCAAGCTTCTCAACTCTTAAAAAATATTTACTAATTGTTTCATCCTCATTCATAATTAGTTGTTCAAATTTCAATTTATGTGTCTGAAGTTTGGCATCTTTTAATTTCTCATCTCCTTCATAACTGCTAATAAGTTTATCCCAAATTTCTTTGGAAGATTCAAGTTGCATGACCTTTACAAATTCAGCTTCAGTAAGCCCAGTCAAGATAGAATTCACTTCCTTTTCATTGAAGATAAATTATAACTTATCATCTTTGGAAGCTAACACAACAGGTTTTGTATATCCAGTCTCTACAACATCCCAAACATCAACACCTAAGGCCATTATGTATGTTCTCATTCTAACCTTATAGAAGGAAACATTTGTTCCATCAAACATAGGACGCTTATTGGTTGAATTTCCTTCATGGATTTTCATGTTTAAGCTTACTGATCTACCTTTAAATAAAATGAACCCGCTCTGACACCAATTGTTGGAATAACTAAGACAACTGAGAGGGGGGGGGTGAATCAGTTGTTACTATGCTTAAACAATTTTATGCCTATTAAAATATTATTAACCTTCTCCATGTGATCATCAATATTATGCAAGACATGAGAAACATAAATAACAAACATCAATCACACATATGATATACACATAGATAGATATTCAAGAGGAAACCCATAACAGGAGAAAACCTCTTCTTCTTTGAATGATAGGCAATCTTTTAAGTTCTTTACATCATATTTATTTGAGCACCAACTCAAAATGAGGCTACAACCTCTTCTTTAACAAGATGCAACTTGATGAGATCACCAACTCTCTGGTTTCTCTAGCACCCACTAAAAGGGATCACCAACTCTCTGAGTGTTCCAACACCAACTAGATGGAAGCACCAACTTCCAATCACACAGGCACCAACCTGCATAACAAAGAAAAATGGTTCTCCCTTGCACCACCCTACCACCCTAGTTTTTCTTCCTGCAACTAGATGGGAGATACAACTCCATGTGTTCAAGCACCCACTTGAAATGCTGAGGACAACGGTCCTCCCTACCACCACCCTAACACCTTGTTTTCTAAAAATTTCCTTGAATCATACTTTACAACAATATAGACATTTCAACGCTTACCACTTCATCTTTGTTCTACAATTCTGGTTTGCTTTTGTCTATTCATGCTTGGCTTCACTTGCTGTCTCTTTCCATCTGCTCTTCATTTTTTCTTCTCGTGATTTTAAGTTCTCATACAGTCTGTTGTTTACACCATTTATGATCTATCCATCTAATGTTCTTCATCTCTACATTTTCTCCCTCAATTCATGCTGTTATATTCATTACTTACAGTTCAAATACTTTTACAAAGAAACAAAAAATTTCCTCTATCAAAACATATTTCTTTTATTCATTCCTTCATCATTTGTTACTCTCTGAATTTCCAACGCCCATGTCGGGAATCTCAGAACGCTCAAGATCCATGATTCCAATGCCCTAGAACAATGATTCAGTTAATGTAATTGAATCGTAACTGATCAAGAAACCATGAAGTGAAGCAACAACCCTTCGATCAGATTCTGTTTGATCAACATCGTTGGATTATAGATGTAGAGGATATTTTACTTTTCAATGTGTAACCTCCGATGTGGATCCTAGCAGCACTATCTCCTTCCTCAATACTCTGCTTATGTGACCTTGGGAGATTCTCTCATGTGATCACATGATTGTGGGCACGAGATTTGTAATCATTAGCCCCTATAGCATGTGACCTCAGGCTATGTCCTTGCATAAGAGAATAATTACGGGGGCGTCCAAGTGTGGTTTGGGATCAACCATTTTTCACAATCCACCTCTAGTTTCCACGTACCATTTCACCAAAACCGTGGTTTCAATTGTGGCCCACCCTTAACTTCTTAAAGTTCATGTAACTTTAGTCCCCACAATGAAATGAGACCATTGATATCATGATCTTGATGGTGCTTTTGAACGTACCATTCAAATCTATCCTCTCAAGTTTGCGGATCAGATCTAGCCTTCCTCAATCAACAACTTTGATTTACTTCGTGATCTGGGCTCCGGGAGTTTCAAATATCAAATCCTTTTTTTATCCTTACACCAATCTTCTGAAGTCAATGATCTAAA
Organism: Picea glauca; assembly: GCA_000966675.3. Classification (NCBI taxonomy): domain Eukaryota; kingdom Viridiplantae; phylum Streptophyta; class Pinopsida; order Pinales; family Pinaceae; genus Picea; species Picea glauca. Next base: position 58,899 of record JZKD02S0999934.1, read on the forward strand.
GACACATGTCCCTTTTCTTGATCAACGGTCAATATTTTATTCGCTACTCCGGGCTTCGACGATTTCAATTATCAACCTTCATGGTCTCCATGAACACTTTTAGCCAGAGTCCACCGATTCCTGTCACGTCTCCTCCTAAAATATATGGCTCTAGTCTTTTTTGGGACTTCGACACTTTCTACCAAGACTAGATCGACGACCCTTGTCATCCTTCTCGATCAACGATCGAGATTCACTTCAGGGCTTCGACACTTTCACTCTCTACTTTCCTCTAAAGTATTTAGCACTTGGAGTTCACGATCTATTGACATGTATCCTCATATAGATTGATGGCCCTTAGCTCCTTTGTCTCTTTGGGCTTAGAATATTTCTAATATCAACTTCGCTTCCTTCACTATATCCCGTATTGTTTTTCCCCGAACTGCACATATTTCTGCCACGTGTCCTTCTAGCAATCGACAGCTTGGATATTCTTCGGCCCTCGGGTCTTTGGTGTCCAGGACTTCGAGAATTTAGGCTAATCACTGCTCAATTTTTCTTTGGAGTGATCACCTACTAAGTAAGTCATAAGTGGTGGAGACCTCTTGTTGTTGGCCAATACTTCCACTTACACTATCCTTCCACTGTAGTAGATCGACGGTCGAGAATGTTCCCGAAGTGATCTTCAGATCGAATTTTTTGTCTCCACTTTGGGACTTCGACATTTGGGACTTCAGGGCTTTGGGCAAGTGTTGGTGGTAAAACTATTGAATTAAAACTCCCAGAGTGACATAATTTACTTACGTCACTTGATGATGTGTTCCGAGCCAAGTAGTTTCCTTGTGTCACTCATATTTGTGATTTTCATGTACTTGAAATGTCGATTCAACTTGACACTTGTCATTGTCTTATTGCGCCATGTGTCCTTACTGACGTGGTATTATGATGTGGTCTGCCAACTTGGTCTGCCACATGTCCTTGTAGACATGGTCTGCTGATATGGTTCTCCTTGATATAATGGTCATCGCATTTTATTGAGAACTGATGGTCCTTTTTCATTTCAGGCTTCGGGTAATTCAACTTTCAATTTGCCAATTCTCTCGAACTGAGATTCCCTAAATAGTAACCTCCTTGCAACTTTTGACGTGAACCAATTTTTTTCATCAATCATGTTCTTAGATTGATGGCTCGATATATATTCGGTGTTACTCTTCTATCTTATCATGTCCTTCCACTTAGAATGATCCAACTGTTGTTGGGTATTTAGTTTAAGGTCCTTTGGATCGGTGATCCAACGACCACTATAGCTCTTCCTCCTGAGATTTCTTGCCTTCTTCTCCGCCTTCTATTCTTGCCATCGATTACAAGAACACTCTTCTTGTAAACATGCCAACACCCTACTTGGGTTCATATAACTTGAATCTCCCCAGAGTCTCTACATTTGTAATTCCTACTTATCACACTCAACAAATTGTCATTAGTTTGGTAAAAATACATCAATTCAGCAGTACAAATCATATAAATACATCATCATATAAAATCATAAGTATGTGCATGAAATCATAGTATTTAATAGTGTAAAGTAGGTTTCAATATGTTCATGATTTATACACAATTATTATATCAATAATTAATATAATATCATGGAAATTGAAGAGTTTTAAACATCAATATGGTAAAATTACATCATTAAAAAAAACCACGTCATTCACACATTTGGAATTCCTTCAAATAGTAATATTAATAATAATATCAAGTATCACGAAGTCTAGTGACAGCATGGGAACTACAATTGTATTCAATGTTGATTTGACATATTTCATACAAGGAAAAGGATTTTTAAACTTAAATCAATATACTAATAATGAGGAGAGTTAAATTGTCCCTTCCATAGGATCCCCCAAGGTGAATTCTATACTTAAGGAAGGGTCATTAGCTTACCTCTTCATATATTCCCCCATGACTAGAATATTATTCTTGAGGAAGGGTCAGGTGACCTTTCCTTATTCCCCACCTAGAATTGAATACTATGCTTGAGTAATGATCAACCAACCCTTTAGAAGACTCCCCTCAATGTGGATACTACGATTGAAGAAGGGTTTGTCAAGCCTTCCCAAAAATATGTCCTAATGGAAATAGTACTTATGAGGAATGTACAACTATCCATTATATTTTCATGAATAAAAAAATACTAAAAGGTAGCGTCAAAATATCATAGAGTGATGCAAAGAGTAAAAAAAATTTCTTCTCAAAGTCAAACGTTAACTACTTACAATAACTAATTTTTTGTTGAAGGAATCAAGTACATTATTCTAATGGTTTCCTTGAGATGTATCTTGTATTCTCATCTTTCTATGCATGTCACCAATCTAATCTGAAATTCAAGACCTACATACAAATAATAACCAAAATTTCTCATTGTAATTGGTTATACATAAAGCAAGTACAAAAATAATTAACTTTAACTAACTTATCAGGAAAGGTAATTCACACATAAAAAACAAATTAAAGTAAATGATAAAAAAAATACAAGTTCATTTTGTGGGGGGAAGAAGAGAGATCTTCATTTTGTTACTAACAATGATAGACTACAATTATACTTTAAATTACACTACAATCACCTTTTGTAACCGTCATTTAGGCTCCTCCAATACTAGGCCACTTAGGACAACATATGAACTAAACTCCTTAAAAATAAAAGGATCGAGGAAACTAAGAAGTTTGAACCCCAAATCCAAAAGTTATAAGCCATAACTCAAAAAGTACGGTTTATGGGACAAGTTCATAAAAAAACAAATTCATGATCATCTTTGACTGCTCCAACATAATGATGCCAATATGGTACTCATTCCCCTTCTTAACCATTAGGCCTCATTTTAGCATTACTAATTGGTTGAGGTAGTTGGTAATAGGTTTTAGGGAGGTACATGTGTATGGATCCCATAAATGCCACTTAGGAGCATGTTATTTTCAAACATTTATTATTTCTTTCCCACTTTTCAAGGTACACACTTTTTTTGAAGGTGAGGGAAATGTACACGAACCTTTATTAAGGGAAAGGAGTGTTAGAATGGAAAAAAATGTTTTTTTATCATGATTTAGGATGATCTATTGCTGTAAGTGATTAGTATGAAGGATATATCGGCATTATAGAGATGATCGTGTCAAATAATTCTATGAGAAATGTCTTCTAATGTATGAGGTTAGAGGTGAATTTGATGGATGAAATACATTATAAAACAATGGAGGAAGTTTCCAAGTGGGACCTAGTGGATTCTAGTGAACTTCATATTGGAAACGTAATTGCTATAGAAACCAAAGTATTAGATGACTCTCTTCCCCGAGGTGGTAACACACATGGTTAGATGTGAAAAATCATGGTCACCAAATTAGGTACACTAGGGATCAATGAAGTATGTTGGTTAAAATCTACAAATAGACTAAGAAAAATCATAGATATTGTGGTCGCTACATTATTATAGACAAATGAGGTTAGAAAAATAAAACCCTATGTCTCAATGAGCTGATTTATCCATGAATCTTTGCTATTCCTCTAGATCAAAGTAAAATACAACAAAAATAAAATAAAAGAACACCAAATCTTATCAAAGAATCAATAAATGTGTTTCTTGAATGGTAAGTTGTACAACATCGACTGTGGATGGCTCTTGAATCTATAGATATTATGGTATCCTCTCTATGGGAGGGTTCATAGTTTCTTCCCCAAGTGTGTGGCTATAGCTACTCTCTTCCTTTGATTGTATATGGATTCAACAATAGTGTGCTCCTTCAAGAACTAGGGATTCGATGAAAAAGGGGAAAAAATGGGAAAAAATCCATGATGTTGGAAAATGAGAGAACAAGAGAGGATGAGAAAGTGAAAAATAAATGGATCTTGAAATGTGGTGAGACATCTTCTTGTTTTATATGAAAAATATGGGATTTTCTGCATGTTTTTTTTAAAATTAAAAATAGGAGGGAAAGTCATAAAAATGGTAAATATGACTTCATAAAGTGTGATTAACTTTAGGAAAATTGTTCCTAATGTTAATTAAAGGGATTATTGTGTAAAACATGGTTTATAGGGATTTTTAGTGAAATTAACTTTATGAAAAGGGTTCTTAAATCTAGTTAAGGGGATTTTTCATGTAAAAGTGAGTTTTATGTCCATTTGAGGTAATTTAACTATAGGAAAGGGGTTCTTATAATTTAATTGCCAGGGACATGTCATGGTACCCATACTATTTTTAGAGTATCTCAATACATATCACATTTTAGTCTACGTGGGACATTTTTATGTGATAACAACTCCCCCCTAATGTATGAGGTTAAGAGCATATCATATTGTTAAAATACATTAAATGTTTCTTTCTCTTACGAATAATATAGCAAAGGAGAGAGATATGTCATAGGAAACCAAACCACCAATCGAAGAGGCTGAAGAAGACCACTTGTAATTAAGAGGGCCACAATGTTTTAAGTAGCATGATCTCAATAGGGATGAGGTAGGCATACCCATACTCATTGACATAAATTATGATAATGGTTACAATTGTGTGTCTGTCATGAAGGGATTGAACTAGTGAGATGACATGAGGTCACACATATGATATGTTTTTGTAAAAATTGGGCCATAATACCATAAAATGACATATTAAGTTTCATATACCTATGTCTGGATCAAAGAACCAAGTTTACATCGGAACTAATTCCAATCTGAGTATATAAGAACTGAATTTTCCACCCTGGGGAGACAGGAGGTGGAAAAAACCTAAGAATCCATGTTGAACATGAAAATGGCTCTAAAGATATGAATTGAGATGATTGAATGAGAGATAAAATTGATGGATCTAAGAACAATGGAACCAATTCAATCAAATCTAATGAACTATATCTAAGATTGGATAATGGATGTACATATGAATCCCAGTGGTGCAATTGTGGGTTGTAGTTGAGAATGTGGGATCCTACAAAGCCTAAGAGTAATGATGAATCTCTTAACTTGGTTGAAAGTAACGAATAAAGGAGGTGGATAGGTACAAGGGTACATAGGACTAACCCCTATAATGAGGGTGTTGATGTCAATAGGGGGGATTCCACTGATGCCAAAGAAAGGAAATGTATCCTTAGGCTTTGTATCCAATGTAAAATATGTGGAGTCATATATATAGAAGTAATTGTTGATGTTAGAACATGGGGGGGGTGGACTACCTCAAGGGAAACCCCCTCCGAAGGTCTAATTCATGTCACATATATTTGAGAAACTCAGGAAATCAACTAGAGCATTGAACCATCAGTGTATGATTCTCAATCATGTGATGATGAGTCAAATTCAAAAACGTGAAAAAAATCAAGTTATATGACACTAATGAATCCCTTTCCTTGGTATGAGGCACTCACCAATGCTGAATATGAGTCCAAGGTACACAATCTTGTAAAACAAACCCATAGAATGTAGGTGTTGAAGTCGATAAGGGAAGGCCTACTAGAGCCAAGGAAATGGTGAATCCTTGAAATTAGCACGACGTAGAAAGAATGGTGTCCCTGATAGAGACTGACAAAAGATATGGATGGGAATGAAATGATAAGTTTATTTGACACTTTCCTTGTCAATAGAATAAATGAAATGTTGACTTGGTAGTGACTGAAAAAATTCCATGGGGAAAAATCAATTACTGGGCCGAAGGATTTTCAAGGGCATATCAATGGGACCATGTGGACAACTAGAGGTCAAATATGGGACACATGTGATGGGTATGACTCATAGAGATGACAATAAGTTGTACCAGGAAAAAATGTTGAACTAAAAAAAATCCATTGAAAACAAAGGTGACTCGTATTTGATGCTCTAAAAAAGGGAAACATATGGATATTTCCAAAAGATGTGTTGAGTATTGTAAAAGAAGAAGGCCCTGTTGGTATTACCAAGGGGGTATTAGGAAGAGAATTAAAAACTTGTAATTCCCAAATGGAGGACATAATAGATCAAATAAATGTGTCAATAGAATCTATATCCAATTAGAATCCCATGGGGTAAACTAAATGGGGATATGTAGGGGTGATGAGGAGATAATTGTTCTAGAAAAGAACCAAATGATAGTAATGAAAATGTGAAAACTACAAATGGAGGTAATCAAAGCTAGGGATGTTATTGGAAATATCATGAGGGGTGGCTGACTAGAGGCATAAAAATGAAGGATCATCATTATATGGATGAAGCAAAGGGATTGTGAAAAGTTAAAATCCAACAAACACCAACTATCAATGGGGGAGTCTAGACGATACAAATGTTAACATGATGAGAATACATTCATGAGTCTAAAATCTGGTATGTAGATTGTTAGCATTAGAAGTCACACCTAGAATGTTGTAGGTGTAATCCTAATACCCATCAGAAATAATTTGTAAAATATAAGAGTTTAATTTTTAGGTCTAGTGACTGGATGAGAAACTCAATCAATGTATCAACACAAAATCTCCACACAACATACTCCAGTAATCAAGGCTTGAGAGATCTTAGATCAGTTTTGAATATCAATGGAAAGATGGAAGACTGAGAAGAAAAAATATGACGTATACGCACCAAGTTACATTAGGTACTTTGTCACACATACAATGGAATTGTTACTAACAAGGAACCTCTCGGTCAAAAAGAAAATATTCTTTGAAAACAATTGCATTAACAAATTTACAGTAAATCAGTCACTGCATATCATGAAAAAATGTGCTAAAGATAAATCCTTTATTAGTAGATAATACCAAAGAACGGGAATAATAATAGCATGAAATATTAGAAAAGGAGTTGATCTTCAATTGCTCAAGAGTCTTAAGTCTGTACATACATAGTGTGGAAACTTTTTAAAATCTCCAACCAAAAGATAAAGCTTCACATCTAACCATTCCCTCATATATGACTCCACGAGGCATTTAGATATGCTAGGAAAAGGGTTAAATGAACCCATTTTCGACTTATGAAATCACCTGAACAAAAACTTAGAAAAAGAAAAAAATGAAAAACAAGGGTGACTACCAGTACATTTCTTGTGCTAACATTGGCTCCACAGGGGATGGAGACCTCCCTGTGAGGCTCCAAGAACATTGTAGTTCTAGTTCCTTATCTGTTAGTTGAATATGATTCTGATTTCAATAGTTGTTCACCTACTTGCAAGTTAAATCATCTTATATAGACCAGTTGTTAGTTCCATTGGGAATAGAGTCATTATTAGATCTATAATCTATAAAACACCCTAAAAAAAAAATCTACATTATCAAATGCGAGCTTATTCATCACACACCCTACTTATAAAAAAATAAGGTGATTTGATTATGTGAAAAAGAATTTCCAATGCATCCATGTAATCATTTTTTCGACATAATGATCTTCTTGTTTGTGGCAAAATGAACAGGTGAAAAAATAATAAAGGCGCATAAACATAATCAACAACTCACGCTCATTTCTTCAAGCTACTTGTATGTTGAATGATACAACATTGAAAACCTTTGGAAAAACCATATCCATGTAACTGGCCACTAGGTCATGAAAATCATGACAAACCTCCTCTTGATGTAGAAGCTTGAACTGGTCATCTATCATTTTTGTTCTATTTACAAGACTAAAATATGCTTGATCTCCTTGAAGCATCTCATAATCATTAATTATTTCATTATGATATAGGATAGAAAAAATCCCTTTAATATGTCCATAAGAGTTTTTAAAAAAAATATCTTTAACATCATTCAAAGCAAGGGCATCAGGATGAGAAAATAACAGAATATCTTCATAAATTTCAGTAGAAGGAACAATATACTCAATAAAACTTTCATTATGTTGGATTGTTTCACTATATTCAATAGAATGAAATGAAATATTATCATGCAAATGCTTGTACAACTCTATATGTGTTGATGCAAAAGATTTTTCCTCTAAATCATCCTTATAACCATCAGAAGAAAGAAGATCTTCAAAGCAATTTTGAACAACAAAGCCATGACTATTAGAAACTTCTGACGTAATATCAAAGGTGTTTGTAATCTGAATATCGTTAGCTACAACATGAATACATTGTTGAACATCCTTTTTTATGAACATCAAAACTAGATAATATTTCATTAGCTAATGAGTCTTCTTGTTCTTAATAAACATTTAATTCCTTCTCATTATCGTTGTATTCATCATAAAATAGAGCAACCTAATAAATTTCTAATGAAAAACATGCATATTTCTATTCTTTTATACTATCATCAGCAATATGGCTTTCAAAGAGATTTGGAATAGCTATCATATCATAGCTACTACTACTACTAGAAACATTTGGATAAATGACAAACACATATAGAGTATCAGTGTCATCGACTTCAATGTCAGAAAGTTAAAAATATTCCTGTTGTAAAACATTGTTAGAAGAAGATACAATAGAGAATGAGTTTCCTTCCTCTTCCATACCATAATCATCCCCTTCCTCTACATTGTTATAAGAATCAACTACCAAATACTGAGTGTATGATGTATATCCCTTGCAAAAATGCTCAAAAAGACTCTCAAATTGATAAAATTTCTTGTAATATGAATAAAACGCAGCATGACAATCCTTCAAAGATGAAATACTAGAGGCAGGAAGAGTTTTATACCATTGTCTTGCATAGCCATCTAATGAATACATGAACATTTTCATCAATGCATCCTCATGGTGTATATTTAACTAATCCATG
>JZKD02S0999934.1:67636-115719 GCA_000966675.3 Picea glauca
TTTAATAAAAATTTCCAATTTAGAGTGATTCGGATGCAAATAAAACGAAAAAAAAAAGCAATAAAAAGATTCATCACAAAACAAAAATAGATACATCTTTATTCTTATTTTCAAATATGAAAGTCAAATCATTATAGTTATAACTCATCACAAATTTTCCAAATTGAGCATCGTCTGCAAAGACATCTTTAAACTAATCAAAAATATCATATTTCCAAAATTCATCATTCTCAACAGACACATTGTCATCTTCTTCAACATCATTTTGTGCTTCCATTGTGTCATTTTCTTCTTCCATTGGTTCTTTGATATCTACAAGTTCCCCAAAGTGATCCTTTCCAATCATTCCTCCTGATGGTACTTGATGTTCCTTTGACAAATTTTCCACCTTTGATTCACTAAAATATCCCTTCCTGAATCCAACTTCTTGCATTTCATCTGGAAGAGCTGGAATAGGATTAATTCTTTGTTAAATAAAATTGCACTGCATTGGGTCACTTTCAATGGCTATGCAATTACTTCCTTTCTGTAGGAAACACTCTAATGTTGTACCTAATCACCAAATACAAAATAAATAATGAAGTTAGATACTATAAAAATACATAAATTAATAATAATCTAAGATTGAAGTATGATTTCATAAATATTAGATCATTATTCTTACCTGAACCCGAGAACAAATCCAAAACCCAATCTCCTTCATTTGAAAATTTATCTATAAGATAATTAACTAATGCTTGTGGTTTTTGATAAATGTTAACCATCTCTCCTTTCAAATTTTTTTCCTCATATGTTATCTTTCTAACCACAACATTGTATATCAATATACTACTAGGATTCGCTCCATCATTTGTATTGGAAAGAATAGAATTATAAGAATCATCTTTTGTCTAGGTTGCAAGATGTATACTCTCAAAATCACATTTAAATGATTCTTTCTTGGAGCTCTAAATATTTGTCTTGTGCCTGTAAAATAAATAAGTGAAAATTCAATTAACTTGTGAATTAATAATATTGTCTTCTAATCTTAATTGCTAAACATGCACTTTAAATATCTTACCAAATAAACTGCATCCTTGTATTTTCTTTCCCATTGAAGCTTGATTGTACTAATCCTTTTTGTGTGTCTGAATGAAATACTAGAAAATCTCCAAAATGGTGATGTTGTAACTTCTGTAAATCCCATAACCGAAAAGGTTGGCAAGTATAAGGCTCAATATCATATTCAATGTTTTGGATATTATAACCATGAGGGATATCCACAATAACTAGGGAGTATTCATTTTTAGGAACAATACTTGCAATTTTTTCACAATCACCTAATATCACTTTATATTAAACAGTGTCGAGCCCATTCCAAATGTAGCGATCAAGCGTGTCATTAAGTTGAACATTTTGAACACATATCCTTCTTTCTCTTTCAAACTTGGATTTTTGAATCAAACTTTTGAAAGTTTTAGGTACTCCATCAACATTCTTCTTTGGCATATTTAATGAAACAAATGTTGATTAATTGGGTTGGTTGTCATTGATGTCAACCCTTGAACAAAGTTTCGTAGCAAATTCTTGTAGCACAAAGGTTTGGGTAATGGCCCCAAGTTTTTTTTATGTATAATGGTATGAGTTTTGATATATTTTTAGTTAAAACTATTCTAGATGGATATTACATGTCATGTAAATTCCAACCAAAATGGCTTAACGCCAACTCAAAGTCCTTTGTTATAATTGTGATGACAAATATTTTCCTCGGCACAAGTGTAAGGAACAAAATCTTTTTATGGCCATCTCAGAGGATGTTTCAGAAGATGATGTTGAGGCTATCATTGTGTCCATGTCACGTGAACCCACTGACATGACCCCTCCCTCAGACCCTCCCAAAGTAGAACAATTCATTTCCCTAAATGATCTCATTGGCTTCTCTGCTCCTCGAACCCTCAAGCTAATTGGTTACATTAAGCATAGGAAGGTCATCATTCCTATTGATAGTGGAACCACCCATAATTTTATTCATCGCCGCATTGCCCAAGAAACTGATTTCTATATATGTTCCATCAATAATTTTCAAATCATGATTGCCAATGGTGGGTCCATGAAATGTGGAGGGTGTTGTGAAAATGTGCATCTCCAAATTGGTAAGTACCACATGAAATCTAATATGTTTTATATCGACATGGGAGGTTGTGACATTGTGTTGGGTGCAAAATGGCTAAGGACTTTAGGTCACATTATTATGGATTTTAAGAAATTAACCATTCCCTTTGGCCTGTGTAATGCTCCCTCCACTTTACAAAGCCTCATGAATAATGTCTTCCATCCTTTTCTCCTTCATTTTGTCTTACTTTTATTTGATGATATCCTCATCTATATTAAAACCTGGAAAACCCATCTTTCTCATGTGGATCGAGTTCTCCATCTACTCTCTCAGCACCAACTCTTCCTCAAGCAATATAAATGTGCTTTTGGCACCTTAGAAGTCGAGTACTTGGATCATCTTGTTGGCAAGGCTATTGTTAGGTTGGATCCTAAAAATATTGAAGCTATCCAATATTGGCCTCATCCAAAGACTATGAACATCTTGTGTGTATTTATGGGTTTAAAAAGTTATTATTGCAAGTTTGTTAATAATTATGGAAAGATTGTGACACCTCTCATTGCTCTCCTTAAGAAGAATTCTTTCACTTGGACTCCAACAATTTCTCAAGATTTTCAAAACTTGAGGATGGCCATGTGCACCACTCCATTCCTGGCCCTTCCTGATTTAATAAAAACCTTTTGCTAGAATGTGATGCTTCAGGGAAAAGAATTGTCACAATCCTTATGCAAGATGGTCGACCTTTCTCCTTTACTAGCAAACAATTGTCAGAATGACATTTGTGAAAATCAATCTATGAAAAGGAAATGTTGGCTATTTTGCATGCCATGGATCTTTGGTGCTCTTTTCTATTGGGGAAACACTTCCAAATTAAGACAGATCATCAAAGCCTCAAGTATTTTTTGGAAAAAGGCCTTTCATCCCCAATGCAACAAAAATGGGTGACTGATCTCTTTGGATATGATTATGAGATCATTTAAAAGAAAGGAAAATACAATTTGGTTGTTTATGCACTTTACAAAAAATATGAAGATGAAGGTTACCTTTTTCCTCTCTCCTTCATTGTACCCTATTGGCTCCAAGTTGTTCACTGGGAATGGCTACACAATCCCAAAAGTTTGCATTTTATACAACAATTGCAGGCTAATTCTCTAGTCTCCCCAGGGTAATCTTGGATCAATGATGAGATCCGATACAAAGGTCATTTTTATTTAAGTAAACAGTCAAAACTTAAATCCACAGTACTTTCTGAGCTTCATGCTACACCCACTGCTGGGCACTCAGGGTTGACCAAAACCTATGACCGGGTCAAACGTTCTTTTTTCTAGGATGGTATGAAACTGGATGTTCACAATTTTGTCTTTGAATGTGACGTTTTTCAATGAAACAAGGGAGAAACTGTCAAATATCCTGGCACACTACAACTGCTTTCTATTCCACCTTCTATTTCATGGGATATCTCTATGGATTTGATTGTAGGCTTACATAAATCAGGAAATAAATCATTCATCATGGTGGTAGTTGATCATCTTTCCAATTATTCTCATTTCTGTTCTCTTCAACACCCATTTACAGCCTCCAGAGTGGCTCAACTTTTCATGGATCAGTTCTTCAAGCTTCATGGCATGCCTTATTCTATTTTTTTTTATCACAAGCCAAATTTCACCAGCAATTTTTGGTAAAAAATGTTCAAGCTACAAGGCACCCAATTCCATCTCAGCACATCTTATCATCCCCAGAATGATGATTAAACTGAATTTGTCAACAAGTGTTTGGAAATATATTTGAGGTGTTTTGCATCGAAAAGGAAAAAATAGTGGGATCAATGGTTACCACTAGTTGAATGGTGGTACAACACTTCTTACCATACAACTACCCACATGACTCCTTTTGAAGCGATATATGGACAAAATCCACCTCCAGTTCTCTCATACTTTCCAGGTGTCTCGAAGGCCCAGGCGGTTGACCAAACACTTATAGCTCGAGAGGCTATTCTCCATAACCTTAAAGAGAATTTGGTCATGGCCCAGAATTGCATGAAGAAACAAGCAGATCAAGGTTGCTCTTAATATCAATTTGTAGAAGGAGATCAAGTGTTTCTTTGACTGAAACCTTACAAGAAAAATTATCTTAAGGCTGACCATTGTCAGAAATTGGTGCCCAAATTTTATGGTCCTTATACCACTCTCAAGCATGTGGGACAGGTGTCCTATCAATTAGATTTTCCCAGTCATTCTAAGCTCCATCTTATTTTTCATGTTTCCTCCTTAAAGAATGTGATTGGAACTAAGTGACAAACTCAAACCAACCTTCTAGAGTTGGAAAAAGAAGGATCCATTTTTCTACATCCACAATAAGTTTTGGACCAGTAGGAGTGTTGTCTATGTGAACAAACCATCAAGGAAGTGTTAGTCCAATGGAAAGAAACAAATCAAGAAGATTCAACTTGGTAACCAACTACCATTTTGTAGCAATTTCCTCATCTCAATCCTTGAGAAAAAGGTTGTTTTTATGGGGAAGGACATATTATGGACCTAATCCCTCATGTAGGTAGAATAATATATTTCCATGTAATCAATCAATATTAATAAGGCCTAGCAATAAGGAAGAATAAGTCAAATGTAATAATACCTAATAGAAGATTTCGCTTCTAAAAGGATCTTCCTCTAGATTCTTCTTTTGATAGACCTATTTAGTATAAATAGGAGTATAGGGTATGAGAAGTTTTTTCTTGGATATTATTGTAATAGATCTCTTCAATGTTGGAGGTTTCCCCCTTGAAGAGGCAAGTGAAAATTTCTCTCAGTAATCAATGTTCTCTTTCTGGTGTTATTCTAGTATTATTTTGGTATTATTGTGGTGTTTTTTTGGTTATGTTGTTGTTTATCTTCCATTTCTAGCTAATTATTCATGTTTTCAGACTATTTTATATCTGGAATATTAAAAACATTGATGGATTATGAGGAGTAGGAGGAGGGTCCTAGGAGCACATTGAGAGAGAATATGCCTTCAACAAAGTTTCCAAAATTTGTGGCAGTGATATGTATCACCATCGACTCTGTGACTTCCAGTATTCAAGGAGGAAATGACCAGTGGGGTTGGAGGGGTGCTAGTGTGCAAGATGATGTGTGTGACATTGTGTTAGGGTTGGAGGGAGAAACTGTTCCAGTTGGCTCTTTAAGAAATATCTTCCTTTATAAGATGGAGTGTTGATGTTTGTAGCATCAGATAGGTGTTTATGCATAGGTTTAAGTGTCTAGACATGTGGAATTCATCCAAATCATTATACCTTGAGACTTTACTTTAATTAAAGGAACTATTAAAGTAAATTTATTTTATTAGTGATTTGTGTTTTATTTAAAGAAATACTTTAATTATAATTAGTTAATTAAATAATATCCATTGATATAAATTAAGGTGAGAAGTAATATGATCCATCAATCACTTTAGAGATTGCAATTAGGTCATAACTAAATCTTATAAAAGAAAGGCTAGGGTGAAGGATGAAGAAATGGTCCATAAAGAGAGTTGGATCACGAAGGACTATAATTCAAAGAGATGTTGGATAGGTGGAGAAGGAATTTTATCTAGATATAGTTTCCAAAGAAAAAGAGAGAGAAAGTGTGCAACATAATAATCAATCATTGGGAAAAAGGAAAGTATTTTGTTATAGGTCGCACAATCAATGTGGTTTTCAGTGTACAGGTTGTGTGGATAGAACAAGTATTCTATTACAGGATACATAGAACAACGTAGATGTTAGTGTAAAAGTATTTTTGTCTCCATACAGGTTTGTACAACATGTTCGGTAGAAGATTATCTATTGAGGTTTTGATGTGCTTTGTCTCTTTTCTGATTGGGCCATTTTCTCAGTAAGGGAGCCCTTGTAAGATTTGAAGTTAATTGGATTATCAAATTAGTTTATGGGAAGAATATAATTTTGTATTGTGGTTTATATTTTTGGTTTCCAATATTGATTTCACTAACCTTATTTGAGTTTGATATTCCAGCAGTGTATTTTTGTTTCATGAGCTACTAACTTGATTTACATTTTAGAAAAACAGGATCACAGAGCAATAAATTAAAAAAAAAAAAATAGAAATAAAACACATAAGATACACAATACAATAGATACATAGATATACATCATTCACCCAGTCTGAGCTACATCCACCATAGAAATTTCCAGGTCCTTCCTTTTATTATCCAACAAAATGAAAGGATTCAACCTACAACAGACCCGTTGTAACTTCCTCTTCTTTCTCTCATAGTATCCTCTCTAAGAATACAATATTTGCAATAATACACAGCCACAATACAATTCCCTCATAAAATAGGGTTGCATTCTAAGAAAGAAAAAAACCCTAACATAATCTCTACAATGATATCTATGAATTAAATGGTCCAAATTGACTATGAAATTACAATATACATTTATAAGAAAAAATTTCCTTCAGGGATTTTCCCCCGAACCCTCGTTGGTCCCCAAACCCCATAGCCAGGGGATGAGCCCCTTAGACCCAACAGGGGGGGGGAATATCCCCTTGTAACCCCCTTCGTGGAGGGGTTTACAGTATTCATTGGGTATAAACATGGTTGAAATAAAAGACCTATGAATTAGGAAGATAATCAGGCTCCACAACAAACAATCTCCCACTTGGAGACTAATCACAAAAATTCAACTATTTTTGTACCTGCTAGACTATGATCCACCTTGGACCTAGAAAATTTTCCATCTTCACTTTCATGCTTGAATACCAACTGAAACTAAGAAGGAACTTAGTTTCTCCCTAGTTAGTCTCTTTGTTAACATGTCTGGAGGATTCTGGCTAGTATGTATCTTTTCCAACTTCAAATGTCCATCTTCTAAGACATATTGTATGAAATGGTACTTGAGTTGTATATGCTTAGTATTCTAATGGAAGTTTGAGTTATTTGCAATATTAATGGCACTATCACTTCCATGGTACAAGCTGTTATTCTCTTACTTCTTTCCCAATTCCTCCATAAACCTTTGTATCCAAATCATTTCTTTATTAGCCTATGTATCAAAAACATACTCTACTTCTATTGTTTAAAGTAAAAAAACATTTTACAGTTTTGAAATACAACTTACTTTTGTTCAACCTACAATAAAAACATACCATGTGGTGCTCTTCCTTTTATCTTTATTGCCTGCTATAACTGAATAAACATATCCATGTCAAAAAGTGTATGAACCTCCAAAACATAATGCATGAGTAGCAGTACCTCTCAAATACACGAGAATCCACTTTACTGCCTCCCAATGTTCTTTACCTAGATTGTTCATATACCTTCTCACAAATTCCATTACATGTGCAATATCTTGTCTTTTGCAAATCGTCACATACATCAAACTTCCAACTGTTGATGAATAAGAGACCCTGGATATGTATTCTATCTCCTCCTGTGTCTTGGGACACGTTTATTTGGTTAATTTGAAATGGCTGGCTAAAGTTTTACTAACTGATTTTTCATTCTTCATTCTAAACCTCTCCAACACATTCTCTATGTACTCACCTTCAAACAAAGTCAATTTGTGATTTTTCTTGTCTCTTGTTATTCTCATACCAAGGATTTTCTTTGCAACACCCAAATTATTCATCGAAAATGAATTAGATAATTTCTTCCGAAAACATTTATATCCATCATTTTAGACCCTGCAATAAGAATGCCATCTACATTCAATAGCAAGATAATATAGCTTCCATTTTCTATCCTTTTAAAATAAACACAATGATCATAATGACATCTACCATAATTGTGTTCTATCATAAACCTGTCAAAATTCAAATAACAATACCTTGGAGATTTCTTTAGGCCATACAAGCTCTTCTTCAACTTGCATACCAAATTCACCTTCCCTTTGACCTCATACCCTTGTGGTTTTTGCATATTATTCTCTTCATCCAAATCCCCATGGAATTTATATATATATATATATATATATATATATATATATTCAATATGAAAATCTTCTACTACCACAAGACTTAAAATAGTCATAATTGAATTCATTTTAACAACATGAGAAAATATTTCATCAAAATCTATACCTTTCTTTTGTGCAAACCCCTTTACAAAATGTCTATCCTTGTACCTCTTTTTTCCTCCATCTTCTTCCTTCAACCTGTAAACCCATTAATTTTTCAATTCTCTTTTGTCTGTAGGAAACCGAACCAAGTCCCAATCCTGGTTAATTACCAAGGAATCCATTTCCTCTTTCATGCCTTGATCCCACTTCCTTTTAGTGTCTACCTGCATTGCCTTCTCATAACTTTTTTGTTCACCAGAATCAATCAACAATTAATAATACAATGAAGGAGAGTATCATTCAGGGGGTCTACTTAACCTGGTATATATTATAACAACACTTGTAGAAGTTTGAGGTACATGCTGATCATATTGTTGTACATTTTGATTTTCTGGTACCTTTGGAATTTGTTTTTCAGTGATCTCATCAACCACTATGAATTATGGCTTTTATTTTTCCTTTTTCTTTCACTTCATCTAATATTTGTACATGACCTTCTCGTTGAATATGACATCTCTACTCCTAATGATTTTTTTTATTTTCATAATCCCATAAGCGATAACCCAAAACATTAACATTGTATCCAATAAAGGTACACTTCTTGGATTTTTCTTCAATCTTTGTTCTATTTTATTTATCAAGTAAACAACGGTATGTACACCATATTCCCAAAAATGTAAGGGCAACCCTGTATGCAATCTCATACTCCTTGCACACTCAATGATTGTCATGTTCATTCTTCCTGACACACCATTTTCATGTGGTCTTCATGGAACTGTCTTCTCTCTACGAATCCCATGGTATGAACAATAATCATCAAAAGCCTTGCTGCAATATTCACCTCCATTGTTTGATCTAAGACACTTCAACCTTTTTCCTATCTCATTCTCAGCCAAAGCTTTCCATTTTTTAAAAGTGTTAAAAACACCATATTTTTGATGAATGCAATAAACCTAAGTTTTTCTAGTTGCACCATAAATAAAAGTAACATAGTAAATAGATCCACCAAGAGATGATACATGATCTATTACCCATACATATGTATGCACAAGCTCTAATTTTTCATTCTTTTGTACCTTTCCAACTCTAAGAAAACTAACTCTCTTTTGTTTTCCATAAACATAGTGCTCACAGAAATCCAAATCAATTTGTTTAATATCTGGAAACAAATTTCTTTTGTAAAGTATCTGCATCCCCTTCTCACTCATGTGTACAATCCTATGATGCCACAATTCTCTATCCACTCCTGAAGAATCTAAAGAGATAGAAGATTCAGTATTACCGGTACATAAATACAATGTACCTACCTTCTCTCCTTTTTCTACCACCAAATTACTTTGGTGACCTTCCATGCCTTATCTGTAAATATAGATATACAACCTTCACTTTCCAACCGCCCTGTTGAAATTATGATTTTCCTTAGATCTGGTATATGTATTACCTATTTCAATAACCATTTCTTTCCATTCTTTTTATTTATTTGTATCTTACGCATTCCAACAAGTTTTCACAATGCGCCATCACCCAAATGAACCTGTCCAAAATCACCTTGAACATAATCTAGAAAATGTTTCCAATGGGGTCTGGTATGAAATTAAGCCATTGAATATACTACCCAATACTGTGAAATATTATATATAGAAAAAATCAAAGAATCTTGTAACACATCACCTATTACATTTGCTTCCTGATTTTTCTCTTGTTGTCCATCTCTTTGTTTTTTTGGAGATCTGCAGTCTTTCTTCATATGTCCTTTCTTTCCACAATTCTAGCAATCTATCTTTCCTAGTCTTTATTTGGATCTGCCTTTCCTAGAATCCCCATGGTTCCCTAAGCCCTTTCCTCTATCCTTTTGTCATCCTATGTTCTCCACATTCAACGCATTAAACGATGTCTCACTTGTGTTTTTCCATTGCATTTCCTCACTAAGGATAACACCAACAACATCATCAAATTTTAAAGTTTTGGAACCATGTACAAAGTTAATTATAGCCATGACCAAGCCATTCCATCTTTCTGGCAATGAGCATAGGATTAGAAGATCCCCAACCTCCTCATCAAAGTCCACTTTTACATAACTTAATTGATTAGTAATCGTATTAAATTCATTTAAATGATCTGCAACAGACCCACCTTCTGACAACTTCATATTAAATACTCTCTTAATTAGAAATACCTTATTGGATGTCTAGGGTTTTTCATACAGTTTATCCAATTAATCCATCGTCTCCTTCATTGTCTTTTCTTTTGAAATATTGAAAGCCACTAACGCTTCCAGGCTTAGTTGTATCATTCCTAGTTCCTTTCTCTCAAGAACCTCCCATTCTTCATCCTTCATGGCCGTCAACTTATTCTCTATTTTTCCCGATGGAAGGAATAGATCCTTCTGATATAAATAATCTTCCATCTACATCTTCCATAATAGGTACTTTTGTCCGTTAAATTTCTCGACCCTAAACTTTCAATCTTTCATCATTACTCTCACTCAAACCAAGAACCCTCTTTATTTCCTATGAGTTACCTTTCTCTCTGATACCACTTGTTATAAAAACATGATCGTGAAGCAATAAAAAAAACGAATGCATAAATAAAACATAGAAGATACAAAATGCAATAGAGACATAGATATATGTTGTTCAACCAGTGTCGACTACGTGCACGAGAGGAATTTCCAGGTCCTTCCTTTATCCAGCAAAATGAAGGGATACAACCTGAAACACAACCATTGTAACTTCATCTTATTTTTCTCGGAGCCTCCTTTTAAAGAATACAATATTTGCAATAATACAAAGCTGCAATACAATTCCCTCATAAAAGAGGGTTTCCTTCTAGGGAAAAAAAACCCTAACATAATATCTATCATCAGATATGTAACTTAATGATGAACGTTCACGATTGATTATGAAATTACAATACACATTTACAAGGATTTTTTTCCTCCGGGGGCTTCGTGTAACGACCCTGCTTAAATAGATGTATAGGATTATTAATTATAATTAATTTGATAATCTGACTGTCGTAAAAGTTAGCTAAACAACAATTATTTCTTAAATAATATTAACTAATTAATTATAATTAATTACTTGTTCATGTCTGTCAAGGATTAATTAATTATTAATTGACTCATTAATTAATTGAGTAACGAATTAAAGGGGAATTTGTTAAAGACTTACGTATTCGGGAAGGGAAAGGACATTAAATATAAGAATAATATATTAATAAGGGATAATATAAGATAATAAATACGAGGGGATAAGATAATAAATAAATGGATAAGGAAATTAATGAGAGGGGGAGAGTCGGTGAAGGGGGAATATGACGGGAAGAGCCTTACGATGGAAGGCATTCTTTTGGGGGGGAGGAAGCATTTTGGAGGAGGATTTTTGGTGAGGGAATTTGGGTGGAGATGGCTAGTGTGAGGAGTTTGGCTTTGGAGGATTCTGGTGAATCAGAAGCAGGGGGCACCGGTTTGCTGGGGGGTTTGGGCATGGGGGCCAGGATTCCTTTCAGTTTCCTGGAGCTAGGGAGTTGGACAGGCTGCTCCTAGCTGGCTGGGAGGATAGTCGGTTTGGGCAGAGTTGGTCAGTGCAACAAGGTAGCAATAAGAAGGACAACAAGACTAGCGGGAGTTAGCATCAGACAAAGGCAACAACAGGCTGGACAACTGGGTCAGTGGAGAAGTTAGCATCAGAAAGAGGTAAATTTGTATTATTCTGTTAAGTAATTCTTAGTCTATTATGAAATTGTTGTTCATTAATTAATTTAACATGCTGAATTGAAAGAAATTACTGAGTTTTTTTGCGTAGAAGTAGGAGTTTACTATTTTAAATTTATGGATTTAATAGAATTGAGTTAGTTAGGTCTCTACACTTCGCCCAGAAAACCCATCGGGGGATGCTACCCCCAAAACCCCGCTGGCGGCCTGTCGGCCCCCAGACCCCCCAGTTGGAGGGATGAGCCCCCTTTGACCCCCTATGGGGAGGAATCCCCCCCTACAACCTCCCCAATTGTAGGGGTGTACAATCTTTTGGGGTGTATAGTCTTCATGGGGTATAAACATGACTAGAAACAAAGACCAATGAATCAGGAAGATAATTAGGCTCCACAACCAACATTACAGTAAGGAAATCACCAGAAAACAAGATTCCTAGGTGCTAGAGAAGGATTTCAACATATTTTCATTTACATATGATATGATCTCTATTTGATACCCACAATCCATGCTTAGCATGTTCTTCCTTTTTAGTTAGAAATCAAGATGTAGCTTTCAACACTCTCCTTTAGTGTCACCATTTCTATTACAATTATAACAATCATTATTTGGATCCTTTAACTTATGTGCAATTATGTCAGTTTTCTTTCCTTTCTCTTTCCACTTCCTCATTTTCTCCTTGGAAGAGACATCTTGGTCTCTCTACTTTGAACCACATAGTTTCCTTTCTTTTTATCGATCCCATAGTATTCTTCTTGTACACAATATTATTTAGTTGAATTAGACCTTAAGAGTGTAACTTCTTTCCTTAAATTTATGTGTATACCACCCACTTACTTGACGACTAGACTCAAGGTATTTGGATACATTCTCATTTGAATGATTTTCTTATGAGGTGGGTAGGGTGCTCTTCATACTTTTATGTTCTCTCTACCAGTAGTAGTTCAAATGAATGCTTTAGTTCCAACCTATGTTCCTCATATATCTCTCCCACAAATATTGGGATTTCCCTTCTATCTTTAGATGAGAAAATATTATTTTTGGCTCATCATTTATTGTTGGATTACTGAGGGGGGGGTGAATCAGTAATAAAAAACAAAAGTACTTTTAACCACATTATATTCTTCAACAATATTGAACAGTTTATCATTATCATTCAATATATCATCAACACTATAATCATAAACAACATCACATGACAATAGATACACAGTACAGTAGAATTTACGTGGATACCCAAATGGGAGAAAACCACACAATCCTTTTCTTATATATCAAAAGAATGCATTCACTAGAAGCACCAAATTCCTTATTCTCCAGCTAAAATTGGAAGGAGCCTCCAACCCACTATTTTGAGGATCCAACCTGAAGGAAGATACAACTCCTTGAATTATGTTTCTCCAACCAGAAGGAGGCTACAACCCCCTGATTTCTTCGGCTCCAACTAGAAGGTGGCTACAACCACCTATCATTTCCCCATCATTCCACCTTGAAATATAAGTGTAGACCAAACGTCACTACCACAAACTCTGCCACTTCCACTTCCATTATCTCTGTCACTATATCTTTATCATTGTGCCTCTATCACTATCACTTTGTCTCTGCCACTGTCATTTTTTCTATCATTGTCTCATCACCATGTATATTCTAATCAACCAACTAATCTTGTACCATACCACTCATCAAATTTATAGAAACATACATATTATCTCATGCATCAATCATGAACTAAAGATATATCAATAAAAAAAGTGAATCATGAACTATAACATCAACCATGTGTAATTTGTACCATATACCATACCATAAACCATATGTAGATATGTACCATATCATCAATGAAGCATCTCAAATAAAAAATGCATGTTCCTCATGCACATGCCACTATACGACATGAATATGCCTCAGCCATGTACAATCAACTCAAGGATATGAATTATAAGAACCATATCATATGTTGAACTAGATATATGAGTTATCCTCAATCAACCAAGCAACCAAGATATACCATATCGAAGTACCAAACCGACCATACCAAGTATTCCTCAAGCATACATGATATCATGACCAAAAGTAACCATTAAAATAAGTATACAACCATACCAATACCTCTCTAGCTGACCTGAAACTCTGAGATGTGGACCTGTAAACTTCCTTCATACCGTTAGGGACCTCATACCAACATCGACTCCAACCTTTAGTAACTTTTCATATATACATGACTTTCTCTTCTACATCCCGTGGACATCCGCACTTTCCTACACTACATCATGTGTACATCTACACACTGCTGACCTGCAACCTGCATATACCCCAAAAAATTAGGTTGGTTAGTATTGTTGGGGCTATATATATGCACTATTAATTCCCACATTTAATTATCAACTGGGGCTCGTAAGCCTTGAGGTGCAGACAAAATAAACGTAGGATCAGATCCTAGTCTAACCTAATCTAAAGTTAAAAAAACAATCTTCAAACCCACACTGCAGCAAATTAACACTAAGGATTCATCACTGGGACATAGGAATACTTAGTGCTATAAAGGATTAGATCACAGTATTTCATGCACTCAGGGTGATGTTCGTGCGATTAATCGTGGGTAGCTTACTTAAGTTTCTTGTCCTTCAATGGATTTCAGTAGTGGTTAGCTAAGCTACAAGAAAACTAAAACAAAGAAAACTAGATTAAAAGATTATGAAGAAAATCTAAAAATGACTTGTAAACAAATGAAACTAAAAATCCAAGACAATTCTTCAAATGGATACAACAACAATGATGCAATATACCTAATGGAATAATGGATCTACTGAATGAATGAAAATATGTAACAATGATCTATATAAAGAGGAATAGATGGAAGGAAATGCACTCTGTGTTTTCTGTGTTCGATGGATTGTAGATGTGATAAAATCTTCTAATTAATTCCAAGAATAGAATTTTAGAGTGAAAGTAGAGGAATATAAGAAGAATGGTTTTCACTCTTTGTGTTTTACATATTATTGGACTAATGAGAACAATTCACAAAGAATATTGAGAGCTAGAATGGAAATGATCTACCTCTGTAACCAATCTCGAAACAACTCAAATCTGGGTGCAATTGATTAGAGAGGGTTTATGTTTATGGATGTAATGTTGGGTATGATAGAATTGAGTTCTTGTGAATGTAAGTTGATGTATGGTTTAATCGATTTGTATGAGGAAAATGGAGGCGTGGTTATGATAGAGAATAGCAATGGGATAGCAATGAATTGGAAGAGGGAATCATGGTCAAAGTGTAGAGAGTTTGGAAAAATGACATGGTTGTAAGTTGCAATGATGATTTGGGAAATGCAATCAGTAGAAACAGAGTATTTAGAACCAAGATATGAAATCCGATATGAAGGTATGTGGAGACATAATTTGGGGTGATCTTGAACACGTACTCATACTTTGAAATCAAATTGCACACATTACTGGAAATAAGTGTGTTAGAACCTAATAAACATGAAACAACATAGTGAAAGAAGGAAGTGGTAAATACAATGGGAGAGATGGAACATTATTGCATACACTTTAAGAATCAACCATGAGTATTTAATGAAGCTGAATACATAAAACTAAATCAAATTGTAATCACACAAAGGATGAATTGAAATTAAAATGTAAGTAGGCTAGAAATGCAATTAACTAAATACTAATTACTATGAAAATTAAATAATAAACAAGACCAACATATACTAGGTTGAGGGGGTCCTACCTCACCTAGCATGTGTGGCTAGAGAGGCTTACAGAACCAAGGAGTAATCACACTCAATGACTCATAACATCATGACTTTCTTATTCAATTCAAATTCAGAAATTTACAACACCTTTCTTACGGATCCAAATCTCTCCATATGAGAACGTACTAACATAACGATGATAATCATTCTTCCCATTTCCCTCAGTCTCATGAGGCTTATTTATACATGAAGAATCATTGAAGAGTGGATGGGACTGAATCCCAAAGCTCTGATTTCAAAATTTACAATTTTAGATAAAATCCTCAAAAATCTGGGTTTTATTGCAATTTGGGTAGATTCGAGTTACTCCACCACCCATATCTTCCCAAAAAATTATGATTTTGAAAACAGTCTTGCGTCTTACTCAATTTTCCATATTCTAGACAAAACCCATTTCGTAGAATTTCTAGATCTGATGCCATTTGCACGGAAATTGAGGCACAAGTTGACAATTTGAGTTTTTCAATAGTTTTAGTAGAATCATTCCCCTTGAGCTGGAGGTCCACACATGTGATATGGGTGAATTATTTCCCACACGTCTGCATGTAAACATCATTCTCGACAAAACCCACGCACCCAATTTTCCTCTAAAAGCTTTCCAAAATTTTGAATTATTTCTAGTATCGGATTAGCACAGTTTGTATCAGATTAGGACAATTAGTACTAGAATCTTGTAGCCAGGGTTTTAGTACCAGATGAACACAATCATGACTATGGGTACTGAACCAATGCGATGGTAGTACTAGATGGATCTAGTACCAGAATAGTCACAATCTGGTACCGGATGAAGTTGGTATTGGAAGAGGCAAAGAGTTGGCACTGGATGAACACAAAGGTAGTACCAGATCACTGCAAAGTATTGGATGAGTTGGAGTGTGGGTACCGGATGACTGTGTAGGTACCATATGACTGTAGAACCTTTTGGTACTGGATGACTTGGAGTATCGGATGACCTGCAATGCGAGTACTGGAACAGGAACAATATAGGTACCAGAACATGGACAGTGCATATACCGGAACTTGAACAATACAGAACATGATGCTTGGACATATAAACATAGGATTAAACCATCATTGACAAAACTATTGTATAATCATCCTTTTAATCACTAAAAATATGAAAAACTATGTATTAACCACATAGGATGAATAACAAGAGATAATGGAGGTTTATGGTGTAATTAGAGATATACTATTGACGAAATGTAGGGAGAAGGTTTAATGATGAGTTTATTTGTATGGTAGAAAGTATGACAAAACCGGAGCTCAACATACCCCCAAACCCAAGGATTTTCATGTCCTCATGCAAACAAGGTGAAGAACTTGTGATACTCTGCTTATAGATTTATGTGACATTGTTTCTTTTGTGTAAGTGTTGGTTCTTGTGAAATGACACTTTGGAAACTGCCATAGATTGATTTCTAATAGAGAGACAAAATTATCATAAAAATGGAGGACAAGCAGTGGATGAGGTATTAGAGTGATGGTGAATGGTGTGCATATGGATAATGTTTTATAAAATGTTGGTGATGGTGGTCGTATGAACTTGGACATTAATTTTAAGACCAATATTTACTTTATGGTTCTTTGCTTAGATAGGCAACAATGACTTCATCCTCTTTGACATGACTTAAGAATGCTTTATGATGTACGAAGAGAAGACACTATAGATGTTGCTTTGTATTTGGATACCACATATTTCATTTTCATTACTTGGTCATATCATCAGAGTATATTGTTCATTACGACAAGTGGAGTGAAGATGGAGGGTTTACTGAGTAGTTGTGATAATGCATACTGGAGTGTGGAGTGGGTAATAGTGGTTATGCATCATGTTTTCCAAGTTTTTAGTAAATTAAAAAGATTTGTACCAATTTTACCTCAAGTTACCCTTTCTTTGAATTCTAATGCATGTTGAAGTGGAAACTATGTAGAACAGGACGAAATGTCCGCAAAACCATGATGTAGACTGCTGAAATTTTAAGATGAAGTGGAGAAAGGCTGTGAACTAATGGATATCTAGGAGAGAGAGTTGATGAATGTTGATCTACTGAGATTCCTTATGTCTCTCTCTCTCCCCCAAAACTGTTGGTTTGCATGTCCTCAAGCAAACTCTCATTAGCACATTAAATTTTTGCAAGCTGAAAGTGGACTATGTGGAACCAGTGCATGTTGATTGAAGAAGAGAAATGAAGTATGCCAGAGCTGAGAGATGTTGAAAATATCCTACAAAAAGTACCCTTGAAAAAGATTTAAATTTGTGTACTGTTGGTATAGAAACCTACTGGCTTCTGTACCAGCAGTACTAGAGAAAAAAATATCTAAAAGAACTAAACTAGTACTATTATTATGAGAGAATAAATATACATTGATGACATGCTTTAAAGAAACATCCAAAAATTAAACTGTATTCATGCTTGTAAATTCAGAAATGAAATTTATTTTAAAATATTACAAGCATAAAGGAAATTTCTAAATTACCTATTACATATAATTTCATCAATCATTAAGAGTTGTATGCTCAAGAAACCATGTAAATTATGATGGGGGATTTTACCTCTTTTCCTTAAACAAGAGAACATGAGGAGATATGTGGTCTTTAATAAATGAGAAACCGATAGGAAACCAGACATATCTGTTTAATTTCTCAAATAATCTATGTCATTCAAGTGATATTGATAAAGTTCACATTTGAGTTTATTAGACTCCTACACTTATGGGTCCCACCTCTAGGACAATGACATACTGGGTATGAATGACGGGGTCCTAAGACTATCTTACAGAAATTCTCAAATGGCAATTAGATGAGGTTCATTAGCCTTGTGTTCAACCATGCATGCTTCTTCTTAACGATTTACACAAGTATATTGTTCATACGGACAAATATAGATTAGGCATAATGAAAGACATCAAAATCAGAACCCATTGCCAGCAAGCCTGTTCAGTACTTCAATGGGGTAATTTTGACATCTAAGAAATATCCTTCCTAGGCGGAATACCCCATTTCCCACGAGCCTGTTTAGTACCCTGATGGGTTTGCCTAGTTATACCACAGGCCGGTACCCGCTACCAGCAAACCTATTCAGTATCCCAATGGGTTAGCCTCTTACACCCATTTTGCATCAAAGGCTCTTGTCCCAATCTTTACCCTTAAGATAAAACTTATAGATTGTTTTTGCATGGGTGAATGGGGGAGCATATTTGAAAACCTTTTTATAGGATGGGATGGTATTGGGTTGGAAGATATTTTATAGATTGCCCATAAAAGATTGTCCGTATGAAAAATAGACTTATGTATCGAGATTAGTCGAAATACATATCATGGTCAAACTTACTTAATGTGTGGTGGATGAGGCCATGAGAGAATGACCTAAAGGTATCTCTAGTCCCCAAGTTCATCTTCTCCATATAATATTGTGTTCCCTCACAAGTAGAAGTTTCATTCACTCTCATGCTACTATTTGATAAGAATTCTTGAATAACAAGTTCTGATATGAAACTAGGATGTACAAGTTACCTATGGGAATCATTATGTAGACCTTAAAGATTTTGTAAATCCCCATAATATTTTAAAGATTAGGCTTATGAGCAACTGTTATTATTAATAGTCTGAAATCTTCATGTAATAAGAAGAAGAAATATCTTAAGTTGTTTTGGTTTTTGATGTTAGATCACCAATATTATCTTCATCCCATTTTATTTATTTGAAAAGAAACACAAAAAAAATGTTGAATTTATTTAGAACTAGGTTAACTAACATGCAACTTTTACTCTATCCTATCTAAGAGCAAGAAATTAAATTTCTCATGTAAGAGTATTTCCAATGTAACTATGTGCGTAACAGGTGTAGAAACACATTCATACTCGGGTTTGAAAGATAAGCTTTAATGTAGACCAGAATATGAAGAACCAACTTCTTTGATGATGATGTGGAGATTTGCTGAAGAAGAGAGTGGTGCTTCAATCTTGTTGTTTTCTGAAACCAATGTTTAATGTAATCTTCATGTTCTTGGTTCACTTCCTCATTTAGACCACTCTGCATGTCTCCCTCTATCATGCCACGTAGATCATCTTCTTTTAGATGGTTTGTCTCCTGGATGCATACTGGATCTAGTGATATGTATGTCAACAACTCCTCGATCTCAGGTTCTAATGGTGTCTCTCCATCGAATGTGGTCCATGATTCTTTAGTCTCTCCTATAGGTTAGAAAGAGTGATTACAAAAGGATTTTAGATCTTCTTATGGATGCAGCTCATGGAACTCTTCTTCTTCGATCACTTTCGGAGAGGCGGATAGGTTCTTGAATATTGTCAATATTTTCTCTTCCTAAGAGGCAGAGATCCCAGCTACTGCTAGGATTTGAGAGAGTTATGTTAAACTCTTGATCATATTTGAGTTCTTGTTGTTGGTTGATGGGTCCTGTTTCACACAAGGATTAGTGTAGAGGGGGGGTTCTTACAGTTCCCAAATTTTTTTTTTTTTTAAATCCTAAAGAAATAAAAAGAAGAAAACTAAAATAAAATGTAAGCAAACCGATTATATACTCAAAGCACCACCATGCTACTAGGACCTTGCTATCACCAAGTTATCTGTTCACACAAGTTAGTTTGTCGTCTCATATATATATAAATGGATAATGCCAATAAAACACAAATTATAACTACTGAAAGGAAGAGGACAACTCAACTTTGGAGTAACCCCACTAAAGTGGATGCGTGGGTTCTTCCCTCACGTCTTACCGTCTTCTCTCCACCCTTAGTTCATCCTTAAAATCACACCACACTTGCATGAAAAGCAACACACTTGCATGAAAAGAACCACACTTGCATGAAAGGAACACTCAAGGCTTTGGAAAAATAAAAACAACCTACATATGCTCTAATCCCTTTAGCACCTCCTCGGCAATGGCACCAAAATGTTGGGGCTATATATATCCACTATTAATTCCCACATTTAATTATCAATCAGAGCTCGTAAGCTTCGAGGTGCAGGTGGAGGAAACGCAGGATCAGAGCCTAGTCTAACCTAATCTAAAGTTGAAAATACAATCTTCAAACCCACATTGCAGCAAATTAACACTAAGGATTCATCACTGGGACATAGGAATACTTAGTGCTATAAAGGCTTAGATCACAGTCTTTCATGCACTCAGGGTGATGTTCATGTGATTAATCGTGGGTAGCTTACTTAAGTTTATTTTCCTTCAATGGATTCCAGTAGTGGTTAGCTAAGCTACAAGAAAACTAAATCAAAGCAAACTAGATTAAAAGATTATGAATAAAATCTGAAAATGACTTGTAAACAAATGAAACTAAAACTCCAAGACAATTCTTCAAATGGATACAACAACAATGATGCAATCTACCTAACAGAATAATGGATCTACCGAATGAATGAAAATATGTAACAATGATCTATATAAAGAGGAATAGATGGAAGGAAATGCACTCTGTGTTTTCCGTGTTCGATGGATTTCAGATGTGATAAAATCTTCTAATTAATTCCAAGAATAGAATTTTAGAGTGAAAGTAGAGGAATATAAGAAGAATGGTTTTAACTCTTTGTGTTTTATATATTATTGGACTAATGAGAACAATTCACAAAGAATTATTGAGATCTAGAATGGAAATGATCTACCTCTGTAACCAATCTCGAAACAACTCAAATCTGGGTGCAATTGATTAGAGAGGGTTTATGTTTATGGATGTAATGTTGGGTATGATGGAATTGATTTCTTGTGAATGTAAGTTGATGTATGGTTTAATCGATTTGTATGAGGAAAATGGAGGTGTGGTTATGAGAGAGAATAGCAATGGGATAGCAACGAATTGGAAGAGGGAATCATGGTCAAAGTGTAGTGAGTTTGGAAAAATGGCATGGTTGTAAGTTGTAATGATGATTTGGGAAATGTAATCAGTAGAAAAAGAGTATTTAGAATTGAGATATGAAACACGATGTGAAGGTACGTGGAGACATAATTTGGGGTGATCTTGAACATGTACTCATACTCTGAAATCAAATTGCACATATTGTTGGAAATAAGTGTGTTAGAACCTAATAAACATGAAATAGAGCAGAGAAAGAAGGAAGTGGTAAATACAATGGGAGAGATGGAACATTATTGCATACACTTGAAGAATCAACCATGATTATTTAATGAACCCGAATTCATAAAACTAAAACAAATTGTAATCACACAAAGGATGAATTGAAATTAAAATGTAAGTAAGCTAGAAATGAAATTAAGTAAATCCTAATTACTATGCAAATTAAATAATAAACAAGACCAACACATACTAGGTTGAGGGGGCCCTACCTCACCTAGCATGTGTGGATAGAGAGGCTTACAGAACCAAGGAGTAATCACATTCGATGACTCATAACATCAACACTTTCTTATTCAATTCAAATTCAGAAATTTACAACACCTTTCTTACGGATCCAAATCTCTCCATATGAGAACATACTAACATAATGATGATAATCATTCTTCCCCTTTCCCTCAGTCTCATGAGGCTTATTTATACATGAAGAATCATTGAAGAGTGTATGGGATCGAATCCCAAAGCTCTGATTTCAAAATTTACAATTTTAGATAAAATCCTCAAAAATCTGGGTTTTATTGCAATTTGGGCAGATTCGAGTTACTCCCCCACCCATATCTTCCCAAACAATTCTGATTTTGAAAACCTGCTTTCGTCTTACTCAATTTTCCATATTCTAGACAAAACCCATTTCGTAGAATTTCTAGATCTGTTGCCATCTGCACAAAAATCGAGGCACAAGTTGGCGGTTTGAGTTTTTCAATAATTTTAGCAGAATCATTCCCCCTGAGATGGATGTCCACATGTGTGATATGGGTGAATTATTTCCCACATGTTTGCATGTAAACATCATTCTGGACAAAACCCATGTACCCAATTTTCCTCTAGAAGCTTTCCAAAATTTTGAATTATTTCTAGTACCGGATTAGCATAGTTGGTACCGAATTAGAACAATTAGTACTAGAATATTGTAGCCAGGGTTTCAGTACCATATGAACACAATAATGACTATGGGTACTGGACCAATGCGATGGTAGTTCTATATGGAGCTAGTACTAGAATATGCGCAATCTGGTACTGGATGAAGCTGGTATTGGAAGAGGTAGAAAGTTGGTATCGGATGATCGCAAAGGTAGTACTGGATCATTGCAGAGTATTGGATGACATGGAGTGTGGGTATCGGATGAATGTGCAAGTACCATATGACTGTAGAACCTTCTGGTACCGAATGACTTGGAGTATCGGATGACCTGCAGTGCGAGTACCGGAACATGAACAATACAGGTACCGGAACATGGACAGTGCATATATCGGAACTTGAACAATACAGAACATGATGCTTGGACATAGAAACATAGGATTAAACCATAATCAACAAAACTATTGTATAATCATCCTTTTAGTCACTAAAAATATGAAAAACTATGTATTAACCACATAGAATGAATAACAAGAGATAATGAAGATTTATGGTGTAATTAGCGATATATTATTGAATAAATGTAGGGAGAAGGTTTAATGATGAGTGTATTTGTATGGTGGAATGTTTGACAAAATCGAAGCTCAATAAGTACTATGATACTTTCTCCTTAGACCTTCCTTTTCCACCTAATAAATATGTCGTCACAACCTTAGAAAAATATCACTAGATCAGAAGAAAGATAATCAATGACTAAGTGTGTGAGTGTGATACAGGTGGATATCGATGGCCACCCACCTTTTCCGACTGGCTCAAAACAATTTTCTGACAATTTTGGCAATTTACTATTTTTAGCAGGTTTTAACCTCCAGGGCCATTTTGAGGGCCAAAATGAAGGTTTTTTCATACCCCAAAATGAATCTCCTTGACGATACCTTTCCAATGATCTATCATACACCTAAAACAAAGATCGTATGCAAAAGTTACGACCCCAGGAAGTTGATGTACTAACTTACCCAAACGGGGCCCACATGACTTTTCGCGCTTCATCTCCTAGGGTTAGGTTTTTTGATGTCTAGGTTTTTTGGCATTCCTTTTTATTGTGAAAAGGCCTTCAGAGCCTCATTGTAATCATCTTCTTATGAATGCGAGTAGCTTTCACATCTCTTTTCAGAGATAAGCTGCCACCATTCTAGCGAGTCTTTCACTCTGTATTTTTATAGCCTCTATACATTTCTTTCATAAACAGAAATCGTGTATTACTATATATATGTGTTTATGGTTTCATCTATGATAAATTTTTGTTATATTATTGAATATCTGTGAGATCTCTATGCATTTCTTTATTATATCTTCGATCACATTTCGTGCCAAAAATAATCTGGGTCAGTGGTATCAGAGCAGGCTGTTCTTGGTCATTTTTTTCAGTGCATATCTCTGATGAGGTCTGAGTATAGCAAGTTAGGTCTTGATCTTGTCTCTCTCGAGGAAAATCGCTCTCGCACACCTAAGAAACCCTCAATGACAGAAGAAAATAAAAATGACGAAGCTAACGATCCTATAACTATGTTGCTTGAGCAAGCTCTCACGCGACAGAGGGATGAAATGATGGATAATTTTTCCCACATCCGTCAACGTCTGTCGACAGCAATAGGCGCAACTTCATCAAGCGACCACTTTGGAGGCACCTCACGTTTAAAGGTACAAGTTAATTTTGATATTCTTGTATTTGAAGGACAGATAGATGCAGAAGCCCTAGACAAATGGCTAAATCTACTAGAAGGTTATTTCTTTGTTCACAAATTTTCTGACAAAGAAAAGATCACCTTCACACTCCTTAACGCTCTCCCCAATGTAAAACATTGGTGGGAAACTTATTGGGAGCAGAGTTACACAGAGGATTCTGAAATATATGGGGTCGATCCCACTTGGGATTTTTTTGTGGATGCGGTAAAGGAACAATATTACCCTATTAGAAACTATGAGGACCAATACATGAGATGGACGACACTGCAGCAAGAGAGGGGCCAAGGAGTTCCAAATTTCACCAATACCTTCCCTACCTTGTGCACCAAGCTGGGTATTAAAGACTCCAAACAACATTTGGTTTTGAAATACCATGGGGCTCTACACAGATACATCCAAACTGAAATGGATTTCCTGGACATCTCATCATTCGGTGTTGCCTATCGATATGCTATTAAAATCGAGCAGACATTTAAGCACCATAACAAATGGGATTTTGGTTCTACAAATCCGCAACAACCAAAGTATGACAAAGATGTCCCTAACAAACAGTCTCCCAAAAACCAGTCCAAGCCACATGAAAAGAAGGGTCACGGGAAGAAAAAGGACACCAAAAAATGGTGTGATTTCCACAAAATCCCCTGGAACAACACCATTGAATGTCACTCAAAACAGTCATTACTGGCCGAGATCAAAGACAAGGAGCCGAACCCTGATTCATAATCTGATTCTGAAAATACTGGTAAAGGATAGATCATTGACGCAGACCCCACTGCTATTGTCGCAACTGCAACAATTCAACCAGAAGAACCAACAGATCCTAAAGAGGGGGAGTGCCTTTTTCATTCATAAATGTGGGTGAAGGGGACCCTACTGCACTTTATTGTTGATAGCGGAAACCAGAAGAACCTCATCTCAGTAGAGGTCGTCAAATAGTTGGGATTGTTGACAACACCACACCCGCAGCCATACAACATCGGGTGGCTTCACCAAGGACGAGATCTTCATGTCAGCCAGCAATGTCGATTGTCATATGGCATCCAACCCTTCAAGGATGAGGTATTATGTGATGTTTCCCCACTAGATGTCTATGATGTTCTCTTGGGCCAACAATATATGTGGAAGCACCACGTTGTTTATGAGTCTCGACCTTGCAGTGTGATTGTTTTTCTAGGGGGTCATCTCTACAGAATACCATAAGTAGTTCTTACTACTGTTCCACCTAAAAAGTGTCACAAGATAGTATCTCATACTGCAAAATTCAGCTTCTTCACAATCTGTTCAAAAGGGGAACAGAAGGACACTGCAACCACTACAGCTTCGCCCCAAGCACCTTCTATCCAACAGAAGAAAGTCGAAAAGGTTTCAACAAAATGGAAAGATTCATTATGCACACTATCCTCTCATGTATCCTGACTTGTTGAACAACCTCAGCCTCAACAGGTTCATGACAGACTACCACAAACTGAGCAGCGCGACATCTCCAACAATACAAGCAGCTCACCAAGATGCAGATCCAGAAAATGCATTTCCCTCTCCCCTGAGAACTCAACGCAATGGAGACCATTTCTTCCTAAGGAGGGAGGATTTATCTAGGTGGATATCGGTGGCCACCCACCTTTTCCGACTAGCTGAAAATAGTTTTCTGGCAATTTTGGCAATTTACTATTTTTAGAAGGTTTTAACTTCTGGGGCCATTTTGAGGGCCAAAATGAAGTTGTTTTGATATCGAGGTTCTTAGTCATAGCCAAAGGCATCATTGAACCCCCAAAATCAATCTCCTCAACGAAACCTTTCCAATGATGTATCATACCCTAAAACATAGATCGTATGCAAAAGTTATGACCCCGGGAAGTTGATGTACTAACTTACCCAAACGGGGCCCACATGAGTTTTGGTGCTTCATCTCCTAGGGTTAAGTTTTTGGATGTCTAGGGTTTTTGGCATTCATGTTTATTGTAAAAATTCCTTCAAATCCACATTGTAATCATCTTCTTGTGAATGCACGTAGTCGTCACATCTCTTCTTAGAGATAAGCTGCCACCATTCTAGCGAGTCTTTCAATCTGTATTTTTACAATCTCTGTACATTTATTTCATTAATAGAAATCATGTATTACTGTATATCTATGTTTATGGTTGCATCTCTAATACATTTTTGTCATATTATTGAATATCTGTGAGATCTCTTTGCATTTCTTTATTATATCTCCGATCTCATTTCTTGCCGAAAATAATCCAGATCAGAGTGTACTTTGGAATGAATCCTTGTGGTATATTTCTACTTGTTCTAGGTAACTCCTTTCCTTAATTTAGGGCATATAGGGTTTTCTTGTTACAAAAAAATTACCTTTTCATTCAAGACTTGTAACCAACTAGAGGCTTCTTGACCACTTCTTCGGTCCTTACAACTTCAGAAATTCATATCTCCCTAACCGTGAGGAATTACGTGGCATTCCAAATATCATCGAAAATGGCACGATGAGTGTTATCCATCTATGAGGGTATTTCCTTCATTAACTCTATCATTCATGTCCATTTTCCTCTTTCAACCTGTACCGAAATCACACCGTCCGAGCTTCTTCAAGGGTTGACATCAATTACAACAAAACTATCAACAATCTCCCCCTTTAGCATTGATGGAAACTCTTAGGAATGACAATACTTATTCCCATGATCCCCCTGTATGCATGATTCTCTCTCTTTTTCTCCATGCATTTCTATACCTCTCCCACTTTTAAATCAATGTAAAAGGTTAATCCTCCTCTTGGGTATGATCCCCCTATCTACATGCCTCTATTGTCTCTAATGCCCTTTATCTTTATGGTGATTCCTCATGTAAATCTCTAATATATATGAAAATAATTCAAAGGATTATTTAATTGAACTCTTTCAAGACTTATGTTTCTCTCCCTCTATCCTCTTAATATTGATGTTGTGTGAATCACCGTGGGGCAGAAAATACTCGGAGATTCTATCGTAGATACTCAAAATTTTCCCTTACAAGCAGTTTGGAGAAGATATCTAGAATCTTCTCTTTTATCCCAACATACTCTAGACTGGTTGTATTCTCTATAACATGTTCCCATAGAGAGTGATACTTGATTAGAATGCATCACTTTATTCTTGGATATACTAATGGCACTCGTGTTGTAACAAAGTATTGAAATGGGATCATCAAACTTTACTTGTATATCCTATAATATCTGCTTCATCCAAATAACCTGAGTTCAACAATTTGATTCTACAAACTATTATGCTTCTATTGTAGACAAGAATACTAATGATTGTTTCTTGCTTAACCATGATACCAGACACTCACCCAAGTAGAAAGTTTCTCCACTTTTACTTCTTCTATCATCAATGTAACTTTCCCAATCTACATATGTGTAGGTGGAAAGAGATAGATCCTTCCTTTTTGGATACCATAATCCAAAATATTTTGTTCTTTTGAGGTATCTTAGTATCTTCTTTACTTCTATAGCATGTGATTCCTTTGGTGCTACTTGAAACCTTACAACCTGTCCAAATACCTGCATCATATCCGGTCTAGAAGTTGTTACATAGAGTAAGTTGCCAATCATCATTTTGTACTATCTTTGATTTTCATCCTTAGAATCATCATACTTACTTAACTTGTAACTGGTTTGCACAGGAGTACTGACTCATTTTCAATCTTCCATTCCAAACATTTTAAGAATTTATCTGATGTACTTGGTCTAGGAGATAAAAATACCTTTGTCACACTGACATATTTGTAATCCCAAAAATAAGGCTAATTCCCTAAGAAAGGACATCTCTCATCTTGTCATCGTCACTTTCAAAGATAATGTCATTTGCATAGATTTGAATGGTCAATATATTGTCTCGATCCACCTTTATGTAGATATTATTTTCTGCACTTCCTTTCTTGAATCCTTGTTGTTGTAAGTATATGTCCAGTCTCAAATACCATGCTTTTGGGGCTTGTTTGATACCATATCAAGCATTCTTCAACCTAGAAACGTAATTTTCCTTCTCTGACAGCTAAAATCCTTCTAGTTACTGAATGTAGATTTCTTCCTCTAGATCTCCATTTAGGAAAATTGATTTCATGTCCATTTGATACACTTTAA
The DNA here is from genome assembly GCA_000966675.3 of Picea glauca. Classification (NCBI taxonomy): domain Eukaryota; kingdom Viridiplantae; phylum Streptophyta; class Pinopsida; order Pinales; family Pinaceae; genus Picea; species Picea glauca. The sequence goes on from JZKD02S0999934.1 coordinate 96,081, forward strand.
TATTCTTGGAGCATTCATAAGCTAGGATCAGTCTGATTTCTTCCATTCTGGAAACTGGGGAAAATGTCTCTTCAAAATATATACCTTCAACTTGAGAATATCCTTTACATACCAATTTTGGTTTGTTCCTAGTAACTTGTTCATCCTGATTCAACTTGTTTCTGAAGACCCATTTTGTACCAATGTGTTGATGGGTGTAAATGACACACCATCAACTGGAAGGTCAAATTCGGACCGGGGTTGTCTAATTAACCCAAGATGTTTGGAATGAAATGACCCGAAGGGTTTAATTCCTTTGTTAGCCAACTAAAGTCCTAAAAATGATAAAAGAAATAAACTAATCTAAGGCTATTATACTAACAAAATAAGTTTACTAATTAAAGTGTTCAAATAGAAACATGAATATGTACAAATGATCATAAACAGTGTATATACAGCTTGCAAGGTTTACTTGAAATCTTGCAAAATGAATGTTCTTAAAATTTTTTCTAAAATAGATAAAGAAAGAACATAAATCTTTTTGTTTTATTTTTGAATATTCAAAGATTTAGAACTAATAAAAAACAAGAAAGTAAAATTCAAACAACGATACATAAGCAATCAAAGCTAATTCATGTAATCGCCATTTCATAAATAAATAATTTAACTAAATAACACACAGACTAACCTGTAACTAATCAACTAAACTGAGTTTATCTTCCTATGTTATTTGAGCTCCTACTTGTCCTACATGTAAGGGAAACCTGTGACAAAACAATAGTGGTACTTCCTAAATAAATTCCGAGAAGTGTTTGATGTGTTGGAGTAATAATATAACAACATAATGATAATTGTAAAAATCTTGTGATCTTATGATAATCAATAATTTAGAATGAAAGGAAACTCAATTAAAAGTATTAATATTATCCACCATCTAACATTAGGAATAAATTCAATAATAATCAAATGATAAATTGATCACAGATACAAAATGGAATAACAAATTATGGACAACATATAAATATTTAAAAATATGAAACAACATATGACGACAAGGCTAAAGTTGCATCAAACATAATAATATTTCATATGACCAAGGAAATAGAAGAACACAATGGAATAAGCATCACACAGGTCTAAAGCTGATGGTGAATAGCTTCCCCATATTAGTTACCAAAATAACATGTCCATACTTTATCCTAGCAAAATTTGTCCTCACTACTAATAATGATCACTATTTAAACTAGTTTTGGATTAACAAAATATTATCATGCAAGATAGAGTGTAATCCCCCAAAAATAGATTGCTTTACAAAAATAGTACAAGAGGAAACAATTCCTATAGGAGTTGGTTTATCAAAATTTATTACATAATGACAAAATTTTATCAAATAAAAGAAAGAAACTATTGAACTATACAACGCATGACCCAAGATGGTTTCTCCTTGTAAATAACACCATAATTATCATTTTCCTGTAGATGACAAAAATGAAATTGATATTTAGAAAATAATGCAAACTAACATTCAGAAATAGACTGGATACAAAATCGTGAGATTCTGTAGCTAGTTGTATATTAATAAAGAAATCAAAATTGAATCTTCCTATTTGAATTTTATAACAAAATAAACTAAAATAAAATAAAAAACCACTTTTACCATTTTAGAAATTATATAGTGAAGGGTCGGATAGTTCTAAATTAATGATGGCATTGAAGTTCGTTGGATTTTTTATAATTACACTACCGTATATTTTAGGCCTTTTACTTGCCCGGTCTGTGCATGCCTTAAACTCTTGATTTTCTCATTCAATAAAAGAATTGCGAGCATCCAAATGTTTTAATTGTTCCTATAAATATGGTATGTCCTTGTAATAGCGTTCTACCCAGTCCAAACAATTGTCACAGTGTACCGACGCTATAGCAGGCTGAGGTTGAATATACTCAGCAATGGGTGCTTCGACCCTTCATGTGGCTTACTTCAAATCATGGCCTATGCCAGCAAAACCCTCTTTTCCTTTTATAAAAGGAGGTAGTCTAGAAACAAGGTCGTATTGCATAGTTTGACCAACAGTTTTGTTCCTGAGACACTGGTTATTTGTATCTTCCCCTGCGACAAAATCATTGATCTCGTCATCGGAACAGTGATAATTGAACTCGATCACTGAGATCGAGCTCGAATGATCCTACTTTCGATTTCTCAGAATCGTGGATATTAATTGGTCATATCTCTTCTTTATAAAACTCAAATCTGAGTTATCATGTTTCTTGCTCTTACGATTTTTCTTAGTAGTAGGTTTTTCACTAAAGATCTAATTCAGCTCAATAGCAGGAGTAGGAGAAACCTTCTCTTTTAATACATCCACTACCTCTTATAAAAAAATTATGGGTGCGGAAATACATCGTATTTTTTCACCCAGGGGGTTTTGCAAAGAAAAAAATTTTGGTTCATTAAGCTCGCAGTCATTATGTGAATAGAAACCTTGAATTTCGTTCATAGTGTTATCAGTATTGGGGTTTACATTTAAATTCAAAGGTGATTTCACTATGCTCTCGGATAGGGAAAGCTTGTTTCTAGACAAGAAGTTTTCCCAAGTGTCCCCAATTTGAGACAGGTGCGATAGAAACTAAATTATTATAAAATCATGGTGAAAGAGGCTTGTCAGAGGGTTCAAGATTTGTTTCTTATAACTTTTTGACATCTTATAAAAGCTCATCAACAAATAGAAGGTCATGTCTAGCTTAAACCCTACGAACAACATCAACAGTCAGATGTGATATAAAAATACTAAACCATACCTGGCCTCGCACATTATAAACTATTTTAGAATCAAAAGAAGGTCGTGCCATCAAAGTTTCAAGAGGGTAATAGGAATACCTTTAGGGAAACATATAGATTTCCGAGAGACCTTGAAAAGGCTCCAAGGAACATCTTCTAGTTTATCATTTTTGAACAATGTTTCGCCTTCCTATGACAGTCATGTTGCATGTGCTATAGAGTCCTCTCTGACCTCCAATTGTAGATCCCCAATTTTTTCTCTAAACCCATCAAACGTTTGAGCAAAGGCCAATGCGACTGCCAGGTTATAACCTTCAAATTTTCAGATAAAAATATCCCAAACATGTGCCTGTAAATCGTTTATGGAATCGTCGTGGGCGAGAAGGGATTGACAGGCATTAGGTTCGATTTGAACCACATGGGCCATGGTTACTATCAAACAGACATAGTAGAATCCACGAGCGGGAGGCTTTGTCTTCCAATAGACAAATAATAAGGAGAGGTCTGTGAAAACTGAAATGGCCCGATACCTACAAACTTGGCCGATTATCATGTTTGGTAATTTAAGTTTGGAGAGATAGAAAACTAGAGGACACATAGACTCATGAACCATTATGAACAATGAGGATTAAACCCCAACCACTCTCAGCTGCCTATTCGAAAAATGAACGAGGCTCATTAAATGTATAGAAAAACAAGATGACGCGTAATCATGAGTACATTAGTCCATGTAATAGGTGATATGAAAGCAATAAGACTATTAAGAGAATGAATGACATATCAATTGTTAATCCAAGGTTCTGCACGTTTAGGCATTTCAAAAATTAAAACCATACAATCAACCATAGAACTGATTAAGTCATATTCCCCATAATACAAAAAAATGTGGCAGTGGATTAATCAATGAGCTTATAAACTTATAACTTAGAAACATCTAGGTTCCCTTAAAGTGTAATCTCTTTGGTAAAAGAAATAGAAGAGAAAACATACTGCAGAATGATTACCCAAGCCAAGTTTTTGTTTGAATTTCATGCTTTCTGTTGTTCCATAGTCTGTACTTAAGGCTTTAAAAAGTATAGTGTCTAGACATCCAAAAGTTAGTAAGATGTAAAAAAGGGAGGAGGGTATACCTTCGGGAAAGGAAGCTAGGTTTGATTTCTAGGTTGTCATTGTCTAGCTTCCAACTATTTCTGGATGTTTATATCCCTTTCAATTGCAGTCCATGAACGTTCAAGTTCTACCTAGGTGTTAGCCATTTTAAGTATGGTATCAAAGAGATTTAAATCAATATGGATTTGATCTGTCAAGACGGGTTCAATATTGGGTTGTCTTACAACAGGGACAGTCATAGAGGAACAGAAAAATTTAAAGAAATCTGAAAAGTTTTTATGTTGTATCAATTTGATTTTATAAAAGAGAACTTTAGAAATCAATATTAAAAGAAAAATGCAAACCAAATGCCTTTTTCCATAACTGCATTATATTTGAAATAAATGGTCTATGAATTATGGGAAAAACATTAAGTTATCTATAGAATAAGGCTCCTATAGAGAGAGAATCTCACTCTATAAACATAAGAAGAAAATAAGATAAGAAATGGTTCGATGAAGCATAAAATATGACAACCTAAAGATTCACAGGTCTTGTACCTGCTAGTAGCCGATACAAAGGAAAAACTGTAAACAATAGATAGATAAATATTAATCACTGCAGTAGAACTTTTACTAAATTGCAATGAAACCTTCATCATATGTATATAAGTGAAATAAGAATGAATATGAAATAACAGAGAGAACAAAATCATAACACAGTAGTGACAAAATTAGGAATCTCTGGATTGCTTTGTATTAATTCTCAAAAAGAGATAGTCTCTATTACAATTAATAAAAAAGGTCCAGCCCTTTTTCTTTCTTCAAAATGTATATTTATAGAAATTTTTATGCGCTGGAATCTCAATAGTTCCAAAGGTTTTCGGTTACAATCAAAGAAGTCAAAACGTTTTGTTTCTTTATCTCTGCTCTCATTTGGTACTCGAAACCTGCCTCTTCACATGCTTTGTGCAACTAACGCACTTCTCCACCAGCTGTGATATCAACTTAGATGGCTATGCTTGATTATTTGCCTAAAAAATATATTAGTCTTTCATCAATAGAAGTAGCTTTCCTTGCACCTATTGATCTTTGGCATTGATAGAGAATAACAATATACTCAGTTTAATTAGCCATTTGTCTATTTTCACTATGTCTGTTTGATTTATTTGTGATATTTCGGCTAATTATATTTCTTCATTTTCCTTTATATTTAGCATATATTTAGATGTATTGATCTAACCCAGTATCTCCATGCCACTTTCACCATCAGAACCCAACCAAATCTTACTTAACAAGCTGAAAATTTCTTCGCAAGATTTCCTTAGCTTCATAGCTTGTTTTTTTCCTTAGGATATATTTCTCTCCCATTCTTTCAACAAGATATTACTGCTGGTCTACTTTGCGATGGGAAAACTAGAACTACTTCTTGTTTCCCTTCTCGTCGTGGCTATAATAGCTTCCTAGAATGCCACTCGAGCTACTCCGACTTCCCTTTATTTAAGAAAGACGTTTTCCAACATCTAATCAATGAGTTGGAAGCTGCTTTGAATTGTTTCTACTTTAACAAGCAGACCCTGCTGCGCCATCGATAAACCTTTTATGATCTCTATTGCTTGGGATTGAAATATCCCGATGTCGATTACCTGGCTTTCAGTGAATTCTAGTTTGTCCTGAAGCTGGTCTATCAATTCTCCCTGCTGGCTTATCTGAGTTTGACTCATTTGAGCCATCAACTATATCTATTCGAGATTGACTTTAAGATGCTCAATTTCTTTTTGATCTTCTATTCTTTCTTGCTCTAAAGTCGCACTTGCCTGATCTTTAGTAGCAGCCTCTTCTGTAGCTAGTTTAGCCTCTAATGTCTTGATCAAACTCTTTTTTTGTTTTAGCTGATCTTTTAGGGTCCTGACTGAATATTGGTTCGTCATGGTGAAAGCCCCCAATGTTCCTACTATTTGCGTCACGAATTCGTCTTTCTTCATATTTCTCCCATCAATTAAAAATTTTTATTTCTTAGAGACAATACCTGCTTCTTGGTAGAGTTCTTGTCTCACAACCACTTTCCTCTTCTTATCGAAGAAGAATTCATTTAGGGGTAGTTCTTCTACTGATATAGGTGTCAATTTTTCACCCAAAATCCAACCTGCGTCCAGGAACTCCTTTGTAGACTGTAGGGGGTAATGGAGGTGATGGGATTGTCGATCTGTTTAGAATATTTCCCAACAGTAATGACCAAGGTTGACTCGCTTGAAGGATTTGAAGTCTCATCTTCCTATTTTGGGTCCTCCATTTGCCTTTTCTCATCCTGATGTTCCTCTTGACTGGGTGTTAAACCTTTAGAGCCTTCGGCTTCTGTTTGTTGCACCTCTGCTATCGTCGGATCTTCACCCCGTAATACTAGAGGAAGGAAACTCCGCCTATGCTCTTGGAATTTGACAACATCAGTCCTCTCTTCAAGCGACAGGGCTTGTATTCAAGCCAAAACCTCATCATAACATTTCGCGCATCAGAAAATATCATCATGAGGCAAATTCTCCTGCTCAAATCTTTTAAGGCCACATCTAGCCAAATGATTACTCACGACCCTGTGTGAATCGTGTTTCTTGAATTCGATGTGAACCAAATTTATATCTTCTAGAGCTACTGCTTCATCCTTTGCATGCCCGAAGTCTAATAATGAATAGGTGTTTAAATGAATAGGAAAATGTGGCCATACATTTTTTGAAAACCCTTTTAGTTCCTTACTTATACCGCCAATTATGGCTTCCATAGCAATCTCACGACAAGCCATCCTGTCGGGTATAAGTAAGGGTAAATCATGTGGAGGGATGGAAGCACTGAAAACCCTGATGTATCAAAATTATTTATCCACGTACCAATCAACCACTCTACTTAAATTTTCCATGATGCTATCCGATATCCTAGGTGGCGGATTACAAAAGATGGAAACATGCATCAGTACCATTACCCAGTTGAAGATTTCATATAAAAAATCCGAAGCCTTGTCCTCCCAAAGGTTAGAATGGTATACATGGACTGGCTCAACATCTGATGGAGCCCAACTCCAATTCATCAAGGGAAAAGGCGTCATGGAACATACTGAGTCCATGAGGTATGCAGACATAAAAAATGAAGTAGCTTTCCCACACACTTTCTGCATTCGATATTCTATAATCCGACTGGTCAGACTATCGAACAACAGTTTCTCCTAGTCGAAAGAATAGCCTTATTCTACGGTGTGCATCAGAGGCACCCATGGGAGGAAAAAATGCATGGTGTCTTCCTTCCCGTACAATCTACAGGTAATCATCGCTACATTCCTTTCTTTTAAAATCCTCTAGAAACTCTGCATTGTATGTGAAGTTCGACATGGGTGGCAACTTGTACATAACCTGTAAGATTTTTGGTCTAAAGGTCCCAACAGTGACCCTCTGCTCGCTGATGATGGTTCTAGTAGGGATGTCTACATGATCTAGCACCCATCGGAGCATGTCATAGTAAAACAGAAGACATGGCATGGCCGCTACTTTGTGCATCTCTGCCTGGATGACAATCTTGTATTTGGTAGTCATGTCATCTGTCTCATTGTCACTGGAATCGTCTGAATAGTTCACCAACTCTGATTGAAAAACCTCTGAGACATATGATTGGGTTCGTACGGAATCAACGCTTCGATGTGAAGTATCCGAAACACTATCAGAACCTTGTCCTAAAACCTCAGCGCTTGTCTTGGATTCTTTTCGCGGGACCATGACAGGGGATTGTAACTTAGCTCTTATGCAATAAAAATGCATATAAATATAGAAGTTAGCTTATTGAGAAAAACTTCTCTGTGCGGGATAGAGATGAACTTTATGAATAAAGTAGGAAGCAAAAGATATATATCTTCGACCATTTAACATATCGATGTCCTTACGAACAAAACACTCCAATCATATTTAGATATAGATTTTGGCAATAAAAACCATATCTTTACTTTGCTGTTTCGCCTTATTTCCAATTAATGCCATAAAATTTGACGGTTCATAGCACAAGATGGCGCAAGGAACATTTGAAATTACCTCGTAAACCCTGCATTATTATCATTCGCATTAAATATTGATTATGTTGGCTTGGCTTCCTTAATCAAGATTTGAATCAACATTTCGGTGTTCGTCGTATCAGGACTTTTAACTCTAACCTTTCGAGCCTCTAAAACCTGAGATTGCGATGATTATATTTAATTAAGAAAGGAAGTAACTAGGATTAAGTGTTTTAATTGATTATGCTTTAATTTATATCACGACTTTGCGGCTCGGGACTTTGAAGGTATAGTTTCTGGGAGGAATGTATGCCAAGTCGCGAAATCCTGAGAAACTTAAATCATGGTCAAATCTAATCAACCCTGGCTCTAAATTGGGTTACTTAGGTAAAATTTTCGTGGCTTCGTCTTTTGGAGTTTTAGCGGTAATGTTTTAGGAGAGAGTGAATGTCGAGATGTGAAATCCCGACAACACTTGATTGGGGTTTACATGGTCTTACTCTTAGCTTTCACCTGAGGTAAGCTTTTAAAACTTTTCGTGACCTTGCACATCGATGTTTGTAAATATTGTGACTTGTAACTTCTGAAGAGCGATATTCTGAGGTACAAAAAGCAACAACCTTTGTTTAACGATAAAAAGTGGTAACTTATGAAACATTACATCCCACGCTATTTTACATGTCAAGACTACTGATATTTTCAGTAGGTGAATGTCACGAAGAGAAAAAGAACTTAAGAACCGACATTTGACTTTTAAAATAGATTTGAACCAAATGAAAAAGGTATCTCCAACATAGGCTCCAACTAGGGATCCCGTTTTCCTGTGAGGTGGGAAGAATAGTAGACCACATTCCTGTATTGGGTAAATGGAGTCACTACTTTCACTTCTGTGAAACTTGCTTTAGGGAAAAGATAAACAGAGGGAAGAAAAGATTTTTGTCTTTCACTGTTGTAAGGATTTTCAATACTCAAATATATTTCTCACTCAGCTACAGTCCCTGTCACAAATTTCTCTTTCTCTTTACTGAGTTTAGGTCTTTATTAAGACAAATCAAAACAGTTCTAGGAAATCCAATAGATCTTGCAATTTTTGGCTTATACCCAACAAAACTTATTGCATTTTTTTAATCAGGGAGTCCCGTCTAGACTTAGGATGTGGATCCAGTCTCAAGAAAGTTGATTACTAGAGCCGAGTGAAATTCATGTATAACAGCCTTACAGATATCTCAGATATTGCTTCATTGTCAGCGGGCCTGTTCAGTACCCCAGTGAAGTTATCTGCCCCTTTTTTGTTGAATTTCCTTTAACCACTTCGAAATGTATATATGCATTTAAATACTCAGATGAGGGCAATCATTTCTGAATTTCCTTTCATTGTCTCTTCAAACTAGATGTACAATTAGATATGACTTTCCTTTCATCATCTATCTTATAATTTTCTTTTTAGGATACAAAGCGAGGGAAATCAAATTGTATGAGGGGTGATATCTACGTAATATTTTGCAATGTAGGTCTGTCAACTTACTTTGATTACTCAGTGCCAACATTCCTTTGACTTTCACAACACCTTGGTCCGTAGGGAGAAAAAGGGGAAACATTTTTCTGGGGGTTTTCCTTTGAGTAAGCCTTAACCCTTCGAAACTGTTAAAAAACCTAGAAACGTCAGGATCCACCTACGCATAACTTGTTTAGTAAGAGACTGAGGAGTTGTGAAGAGCAACCTTCTTTCCAAAATACGCTTACATCTTTCAAAATTTAAACATAATCTCTTCTCCTTACGTATATAAGTCCGAAAATAGATTTGGCATTTTTAAGAAGACAAATCTGAAGACCGAAAGAAAGGTGTTGGACAGATGTTTGTATGCTGAGGAGCAGGGGTCAAAAATTAAAACTGCTTTTTTGAAAACCCTTCCCCAGAGATGCTTCATTTTTTTTTTGTTTTAACTACCACCTATTTGTGTTTTAAGTTAAAATCATTAGGATCCAGAGAAAGTAATTGTACTTTTTAATAATCAATTAAGTAAAAACATTAGATTTATGGGACCTTTATGATGTTTTGGAGATCTCTGCTTTCTTAAGGAGAAAAATTTTCAGGAGTTCGTACCTTTACCTTACAATTTTTAAAATAACCAAAAACCTTTTCTGTCACCTGTTTTTGGTGAATGCAAATCTCTGATACATGACCTTCTGTTTTCTCCCTTCGTTCATTTAGTTTGCAAACTGAAATCTTGTAAACACAAAGAGTGTCCTTTAAAAGAGTTAAATGTATTTGAAAACCGCGTATCTCTATTTATATTGACCTAATTAATAAAAATTGAAAAATTACCTCAAGGGAATCATGAAATAGAAAGCAATTACAAACTGGTATATACAATGGAAAACCTTGGAGAACCAATTATTTCATGTAGTGTTTTAGATAACGCCCATTGACAGGGGCATTGAAGATTTTACCATCCAGATTTTCTAATAAAAATGATTTTTTTCCTTCGGAAGTTGCGACTCTGAATGGTCCATACCAAATATGATCAAATTTACCATGATTCACTGAATCTTCCTTCCTAGCATCCCATATTAAGACCAAATCACCTGAAAGAAACTCCTTGTCTTTTGTCTTACGGTCAAATAACATTTTCATGTCGTCTTGATATTTTTGCAATCTTTCGTCCACCTCGACCCTGTGTTGTTGTAATTCGATCAGCTGATTTATTCTCCTTGTGACGTGGTTTGGTTCTTATTTCTCATCTTGCTATAGTTTCATTATGGGAAGTGACAAGTTTATAGGTAATACCACGTCAGTCCTATATACCATCTGGAAAGGAGAAATGTCGATGGAATTTTTTGTGCCAATCTGATTTGCCCATAGTGCGTATTTTAAATGTACATGCCAGGATATCTTGTTCTTGTTCAACACTTTATTAATTATGTTGATCAGACTCTTGTTCGAAGACTCGGGTAGTCCATTTCCTTGGGGATAATATGCCATAGAATGGCCGAGTACAATATTGTACTTTTGGCAAAAAATGATCATGGCCATAGATTTAAAATCCTGAGCATTATCTGTTACTATCTTTCCAGGGCAGGCGAATCTAGATAAAATATTTTCTTCTAGGAAATCTATTACCACCAAATCTGTATCCCTCCTGGTAGTTATGGCCTCTACCCATTTAGTAAAGTAATCTGTGGTGGTTAGGATCCATTTGTGTTGAGCGCTGGAATGGGGGTTAATTTCACCTATAAAATCCAGTCCCCACTGGTGAAAAGGAGCCTCTGTTTTGACTGGAACTAAAGGTAATGCTAGGAGTTTATGATTTCCTGCGATTAGTTGGCAAGGGTCACAAGCCCTGACTTTGGCATTTACATCCGAGAAAAGTTTAGGCCAATAATACCCTGCCCTCAGGATTTTATAAGTTGTCTCTCTCCAAGCATGATGTCCCCGACACACTCTTTCGTGGAATTCGCTTATGACCTCTATTTCAAATTCAACCAAACAAACCAACAGGAAGCCAAGTGTGTCCTTCCAAAACAATTTACCCTCAGATATACAGTATTTGACCACATGTAGTTTTAGAGTTCTGGCTTTGGATGGAGATAAATCACTTGGGCACTTCAAAGTCAGTAGGTAGGATACTATGTTTTTGTGCCAGTCAGAGGATGTAAACTTCTCTTCGATTCTGACTTCACTTGTTTGCTCGTAAATCTCATTCATATCTTCATCTTCTGCACATCCCTATATGCTATTTATGCCGAGGGCTCTGAAATTGGATTCAGATAAGAGTTTAGCCAAACTTTGACCCTTTACCAGCGTCGTTAGCTTTATTTCCAGATCAAATTCTTGAATTTTTGTGAGCCACCATCCCCTTCTGCCATCATTGTTAGGCTGCACTAAAATGTCTTTTGTAGAGCTAGTAGGTACATGCACGATTATCTTTGAATGCAACACATAAGTCCTAAAATCCTTTAATGCCTTTACCATAGCATATGCTTGTTTTTCCATTATATCATATTTTAGTTCTGCGTCTCTGAGACTTTTGCTGAAAAAGGCTATCGGTTGCTTGAAACCTTCCTCATTTTTCTGGAGGAGCACTGCGGCAATGGTGTGCTCGGAAGCGAATGAGAAAATGAGAAAATCTTTTAGATAGTCGGGGCTTGCCAATACAGGTGCCTCGCTTATAACCTGTAACGACCCTAGTTGGATAAATGTTTAAAGATTATAAAGTAAAACTAATTAGGGGATTAATTGTGGTAACAAGTTAATAATTAAACAAAGATGATTTAATGATCTTAATAAAGTGAGTTATTAATTAATTAAAGGATATAATTGTGGTTAACTAAGTAATAATTTAACTACAGATCACATTTAATGACCTAAGAAATAAATCTAAGAGATCAATGATATATGATATAAAATGGTTGCGTATGCAACAAGGGATAGCCTATGAATATCGAGAAGATAAAACATTAAAGGAAGGATAAGGGACATGCATAGTGGTGGTTGAGGAAGTAACTACATGAGTTGGTGAAGGGGAATAAGGGAGGAAAAGAGGTGGACGTGAGGGGTATTCGAATGAAGGATGATGGGGATGGATTCTGAGAACTGTTGGATTTGTTGTGAGTAGAGAGTTTCTGGCTGTGGATTTTGATCAATTGAGGCACCAAGTTGCTAGAGGTTTTGGGCACGGGGGCCAGGATATCCATAGATATCCTGGAGCTAGGTAGTTTTCCTAGTTGGCAGGGAGGACAATAGTTTTGGGCAGTTATTCTTTGTTTGTGGCAGGGTTGGTCTATGCATCAGGCAGCAGGAAGGCAACAGAAATTAGCATCAGAACCAGGTAATTTGTTAAACTATGTGTTTATTTCATTCTTCCATACAATCATTATTCATTAATAAATCTAAGTTACTGAAGTTGTTGTTGTAAAAACCAATATTATGTTATGAAGTTATTGTCTCAGTTTATGGAACGAATTGCTTATGAAATTAAATGATGTTTAGAAATATATGGTTGTTACATATGGTATCAGAGCATCTTAGTTTGAAATCTGGGCCTAAGGGACAAAACCCCAAACGCTAACTTTAGCCACACTTAACCTGTAAGCAAAACACGTCAGTTGCGTCTTAATAGATTATGTCAAGCAACATTCAACTTGACCCAATATGACTGATACAGTATCAAAAAATATAATCAAGATAGCACCCCTACATTACCCAAGAAAATAATCTCATATATCACAAGCAACAACTTTAGGCAATACCCTTTACTGGATCATGAATGGATAATACAGTCTTAGTCTAAATATTCAAAGGAACACCCTTTAAAATAAGTGGCAACAAACCATATAGTTTGAAGGATCACTTCCTATGAAATGGCTACCATTAAAGCAGCCTAATAAATCTATTAAGCGCGGAAAAGAGAGTTGATAATTTAATCTTATTTGAGCAACGCTTGTCAATGAAGTTTCGGGTAAAATAGACACCTGAAATCGATGAAAACGTCGAGGGAAACTTTTGTCTAACTACACTAAATAAAATGCAAGAGGATATTCGCAAGACCTGGGAAAGGCCTACTTCATCTCGAACTTACCTAAAAGAGAAACTGTGAATGTGCAGTAGGAAAAAGGAAATCTTTGAAGACTTGTATTGCGTAGGAAGTGTGTAAACTACTTGCCTATATTAGCCTCGGTAAATTTTAAATAATGTAAAATCTCATGGACAATAGCCCCATACAATTTTAACCATGTCAAAGAGAGAAATTTTGACACCACATAATGCTCATGCGACTATCATTATCCCAAAAACAGAGTTGTCTATTACGCCGGAGAACGGATCTGAGACGTCAGATCTCGGGCAGATAACCGACAGCCATCGGATCTGCATGGAGTTGCGAGGGAGTTAAGTCGTCAAGGACAGAAGGAGAAATCCCGATGAGAGGTGTGAAGGCATGGGGATATCGGTGTTCGTGAAATCGGGATTCACGAGGTCAAGGAAGTCGGGACCTTTTGGGTCTCGAAATAGCGAGATCAGATCTGGACTGTCCATCAGGGTGAGACACGTGGCGGAGATCTGGAGAGAGTCGGCAATCGGGAGTTCTGTGAGCAAGAGGTCAGGAAATCCATGGTGAAAACCCCGATACAATCACAACCATCCATCTGATTGGGACAGGTGGCAACCATCGAAGAGTCATCGACGTTTGGTCCATCAGGACTCACACAGATAAGAGCTTCTGGGTTGGCGTTTGGCGAAGTTTGAGGCTTAACCTGGACCGTCCATCCATTTAGGACGTGTGTCGGAGATCCGAAGAAAGTCGGGGATCGGTGTATCGGGAATTTCATGGACATAGGCACATTGGTATCGAAAAACCCAAAACAACGAGAGGCGATTAGGACCGTCTGTTCTTGGGACGCGTGGCAGTTATCGGAGCCATCGAGAAAAGTCCCGACAGGAGGTCATCCATCGGGCCATCGCGGATCTTGTGGAAAAAGTATCCATGCACTACGAAATCGCGAAATGCGATTTCCCGATGGGCCAAGGGACAATGGGGCCCACGGAAGGGTCAACGGTGGACAGGTGGCAGATTGCATCATGGATCGGGATATCGCGAGTTTCATGGACAAGGTGTCCATGCACTACGAAATCATGAACCCCGAAGGCACGACGTAATTAACTTAACTATTAACCCTTCATTAAAAGAATTAATTAATGGATGTTTAATTAAGACTTAATCACATCGCAAAATTGGAGATTGGGGTTTTGTGATTCAAGTTACATCGATCCTTTGTTACGGGAAACCCCGAATCCCGATTTCATTAACCTTTAAACTCGCAAAAAGTTAAATTTGTAACCTGCTTAAATAAAATTTTAGGGGGGTGCTGAAAATTTATATTTTAAACCATTCGTTGACCAAAGGTAAACTCAAAAGGCATCGCGAATTGTGAATTGATGAAATTCTTGCTCAAGGAGGATTGAAACCCCGATGGGGAGCCATAAGGAAACGGTCACATAGGAACCGGTCACATGGACCTTGGCATAGCCTAAAAGGGGCAAATGCACAAGGAAGAGGCGCATCAAGTATCGGGATATCGAGAATCCCGTAGACACGGGTTTCATGCATTTCGATATTGCGATACCTGAAACCCCGATGAGGGACAAGGCTGTGGAATTATGGTATAATGGTCATATGGACCAAGAACTTAGCCCGAAGGGATAACGCACAAGTAACGCATCGGTAGATCGGTAATCAGGAGACTACAAGGGCAGAGGTTCGTGACAACGGAAGTCGCGAAACCCTGAATCTCGATAGGGAGTATGACGGTGGTCGCATGGGAAAGGGTCATATGGGCCCAGAACATAGCCAGGAGGGCCTAAAGTATGAAGGGAATGCATCGGCATATCGGGGATCACGGATCCCGTGGACAGGGGTATCGGGGTGTTGAAAACCCTGAAATCCCGATAAGGGATAAGACTATGGTCACAAGGAGAGGCCGTGTGGACCACGGGCATAGCTTGGAGGGCTAATGCGCTAGGAGCATATCAGGGATCGGAGAATCGCAAGTTCTAAGGACTTGTGAGGTTCGACATTTGGAACCCCGAAACTCCGATGTAGGATAGGGCTGGGGTCACATGGAACAATGGTCATATGAGAAGGATGTCTAGCCTGGAGGGCTAGCACATAAAGTGTCGTATCGGTGAATCGGCAATCGGGAGTTTGAAGGAACATAAATTCTCAACATTGGGGATTACGAAACCCCGAAGCCTGATAAACAAGATTCCTAGGGGGAAATTTTGGCACGGTCCCGGGCAGAGGATGTGAAGAAATGGGAAAGACCTGAGGGTCGGATATTGACCAGTGATTCCTGGGGGGAATCCAAAGAGCCGCTTCGGCTCTGTTGAAGAAATTGAACGATCCTGTATACCCATATGACAACATATATACACATATAACAACAGGTATACACAGATGAATGAATATTTTTTAAAATACAGAATAAATAAACTGAAGACAGAACACCAAAATCCATACAGAGCTGGAATTACAAGCAAATCATTTTTATTCCGCACTGCAAAAAAAAAAGTATATATATATATATAGGAAATTACCATTCATTACCATAGTATAAGGAAGGGTTATGCAATTTCTTGATTCGATCAACTCCACGTTCTTCACGAAGGTACTGAGACCATACCTCTTACCATACCTGAGGGTGAACTTCGCAAAGTGTATAGACAGGGGATTGGTTCCCAACATTTCAAAGAGACTGGACTCCAAGTCCTGGATCTTGTTAGTGACCACATCAATATACTTTGTTTCTGCAAAATGAACTGGAGCAGATACAACAATAACCAGCGCTAGCGAAGCGCTCAGAACAACGGTGAGGATGTGAGCCATGGCAAGGGAGATCCAAAAAACCTCTGAACAGAGCAAGGTAGATCTATGGAGGAGAAAGATTGACGCAAGGAGGGTCTCAGTGAGTGAGAAGGATGCGTAGGGATTCAAAGAGATGACAGGTGTAGAATTTGGGGGTTAGATACGAGGGAGCTTGAGGAAGCCAGACGAGCACGTGGAACCCATGCGTGCCTGAATCCTTGTGTGCACGTTTAATTATTTTTATATATATTTTAAAGTGTTAAAAGTAATTTAAAATAAATTAAATAATCCAGTATAAATAATTTATATAAAAAAAAGGGGTCAAGCTAGTTTAAATTAAAGTAAAGTTAAATTGGATTAAATTAGTGTAATAATAATTTTTAAATTATTATTTTATTAAGTGTAAGTTTAATCTACCTTAAAGTTAATTAATGATGTTAGGGCTTAGACAAGGAAAAACAGGAAGGAGGTTTCGTATGCACCAGGAGAGTAAGCATAGGAAGTGATGAGTAAATCACCAGGTTAACGTAGCTACAGTACATGGGAACCAATAATTCTTTTCGCAAGGGAAAAGAAACCAAGCTTAGACGCTTAATCCTAACCCAAACCTAGCCAATCCCCTAATGGAGTAATGTTTGTTTACAGACAAGTAAAAAAAACTTACACCTAACCCTGTTTCTAAGTTTAAGTAGCACCAATTTGAAACGTCCTTGAACTCACCTTGACAACTTTGGGGTGATGTAGGTAAAAGTATACGAGATGGTCAGGACTCGAAGGGGTCGAGGTAGAGGAGCATCGTTACAGGCACCGCCAACACCACCAACACCACCACCATCACCTGAACTAGCCCTCATACTGCGCTCATTGGAAGCCATTAATGAGACTTTAAAGGGTCGCCAACCAGTAGGGACTAAATTGGAACCTCCACCATCTAGAACGGGTAATCCAGAAGCGTTAAGGGATTCAGGGGGAGGACTTCCACCTAAAGACATCACGCGAGAATTGTAGAAGATCAAACTTCCAGAGTTTGTCAGAGGTCGCGCCAGTGAACGCACGGAAGCATGGTTGGAAGGCATGACAAGGTTTTTTGCCTTGAGGGACTATGTGTGCAACTCGAAGGCAAAGATCACAATTTTTTAGTTAAGAGACATCGCCTTGAACTGGTGGGGAAAGTTGGAAAGACAACTACACCTTACCCCAAACACAATATCTTGGGAACTTTTCAAGGATAGGTTTTGAAGGAAATATCTACCAGCATACTATGAGGAGCAACAGATAGGGGCATTTCATGCCTTAGTAGAAGGAAACAGAACTGTAGAAGAATATGAGATCAGGTTTATGGAACTGGTCAAATATGTTTCGTATATGGACAATGACCAACGACAGGCAGAGCGCTTCGTCTATGGATTGAACCCGAAGATAAGAGCTATGGTGCGGATGTGGAAACCGTCTTCAGTGGCGGAGGCGGTGGAAAATGCGCGATACACGGAAGAACACATGAACTTAATCGGGGGTACAAGATCGACATTTCCACATTGTCCAGGATTTGTAGGAAAGACCCCGATGATATTTCCTAGGGGAGGGGGCTCAAGGTCACCACCTTATGGTAACAGGGTCGTGCCAAGGATAGTAGCTGCAGGGATTTCAATGGCAGCTAGTGCAGCATCTTGTTCATCTCCAATGATGCAGACAGGTCCATGACCATCTAGGGGAGCAGCTAGTAGGGGCAGGGGTTCCAGGGGAAGGAACTCATTTCAGAGTCAGCCACATAACATTGCACCGGTTCAATCTTGTATTACCTATTGGAGATGCAAAGGACCCCATTACCAATGGGACTACCTAGAGTTACAATCAGGGTTTGTGCACAGAGAAGGAAAGGCACCGATGGGGAGATCTAGTAGCAGCCACAAGATTTACGCAGTGGTTAATAACCGCCAGGCCGAACATCAGTCCACAGTAGTAGAGTCATCACGTACGCTAAATCTAAATCATGTCAATGTTAAGATTTTGTTTGATTCTAGTGCGACAGATAGTTTCATTTCACCATCTGCATTAGAAAAGAGTGGGCTGGCACCCTACGAGCACGATAACTTTAAACAAGTCGAGATGGCTTCGAGGGAAAAACAAGCTATAGGACCTAGTGTCGATAATTGTATAGTAGACCTAGGAGTGTGCACTACCAGGTTGAAGGTATACGTCACTTCTCTTGGGGCATCTGACCTAATCATTAGAATGGATTGGTTAGCAGCTCATCGAGCTTTGATAGATTGTTTCGCAAAAAGGGTGCTTTGCGTCAATGATGAAGGAAAACCGATAGAGATCCAGGGTGTACAGAGAAAAGTGTCATTACGCTTTATATCAAATATGAAGGTCAAGTGATGCTTGAGACAAGGGTTCGACTTTATGTAGTGGAAGTAGTGAATAAAAGGAAGGGACCCTCATTGGATCAGTATCCGGTATTGTCAGAATTTTAGGATGTTTTCCGAACGAGTTACCAGGGTTACCTCCTGAGAGAGAGCTTGATTTTACCATTGAGCTAAAACCTGGAGCAGAACCAATATCTAAGACTCTGTATCGGATGACGGCGCCAGAACTTTGTGAATTGCAAATTCAGTTGAAAGAGTTACTAGACTTAGGGCTAATAAGGCCCAGTGTCTCACCTTGGGGCGCACCGGTAATTTTTATAAAGAAGGATGGATCCTTACGACTGTGTATAGACTACAGGGACTTGAATCATGCTACAGTGAAAAATAGGTACTCAATGCCACAAATAGATGACCTCTTCGATCAGATGAAAGGAGTAGCGATATTCTCAAAGATCGATTTGCGATCAGGGTATCATCACTTAAGGATTAAGGAAGGTGATATCCCAAAAACTACCTTTCGGACTTGGTTTGGACATTACGAGTTTGTTGTAGTACCTTTCAGATTGACCAATGCGCCAGCACTATTCATGAGCCTCATGAACGGCATATTCTGGAAGTACTTAGACCGTTTTGTACAAGTCTTTTTAGATGACATCCTTGTCTATTCCAAGAATGAAAGAGAACATGAGGAACACTTACGAATAGTGTTGTCTTTCCTTAGAGAGAACAAATTGTATGGGAAGCTGTCAAAGTGTTCCTTCTTCTAGAAAGAAATCCACTATTTAGGTCATATCATTTCCGGTGAAGAAATCTCTATGGACCCAAAAAAGGTAAAGGCCATTATGGAGTGGCTAGTGCCAAAAAATGCTCATGAGGTGAGGAGCTTCATGGGGCTAGCGGGTTATTACGAGAGATTTGTGGAAGGATTCTAAAAAATAGTGAAACCCATCACCACTTTGCAACGCAAGGGGGTCAGGTATGAATGGACAGAAGAATGTGATAGTGCATTCATTGAACTTAAGAGATTACTAACTAGTACGCCAATT
>JZKD02S0999934.1:117850-133966 GCA_000966675.3 Picea glauca
GTACCATCAGATACCTTAACTTCGGGATGAAGTTTCTTGAAGGGTGGGTGTATGTAACGACCCTAGTTGGATAAATGTTTAAAGATTATAAAGTAAAACTAATTAGGGGATTAATAGTGGTAACAAGTTAATAATTAAACAAAGATGATTTAATGATTTTAATAAAGTGAGTTATTAATTAATTAAAGGATATAATTGTGGTTAACTAAGTAATAATTTAACTACAGATCACATTTAATGACCTGAGAAATAAATCTAAGAGATCAATGATATATGATATAAAATGGTTGTGTATGCAACAAGGGATAGCCTATGAATCCCGAGAAGATAAAACATTAAAGGAAGGATAAGGGACACGCATGGTGGTGGTTGAGGAAGTAACTGCATGAGTTGGTGAAGAGGAATAAGGGAGGGAAAGAAGTGGACGTGAGGGGTATTCAAATGGAGGATGAGGGTGATGGATTCTGAGAGCTAATGGATTTGTTGTGAGCAGAGAGTTTATGGCTGTGGCTTTTTATCAGTTGAGGCACCGAGTTGCTGGAGGTTTTGGGCACGAGGGCCAGGATATCCATAGATATCCTGGAGCTAGGTAGTTAACCTAGTTGGCGGGGAGGACAATAGTTTTGGGCAGTTATTCTTTGTTTGTGGCAGGGTTGGTCTGTGCATCAAGCAGCAGAAAGGCAATAGCAAGGCAGCAAGGCAGCAAAAATTAGCATCAAAACCAGGTAATTTGTTAAACTATGTGTTTATTTCATTTTTCCATACAATCATTATTCATTGATAAATCTAAGTTACTGAAGTTGTTGTTGTAAAAACCAATATTATGTTATGAAGTTATTGTCTCAGTTTATGGAACGAATTGCTTATGAAAGTAAATGATGTTTATAAATATATGGTTGTTACATAACCCTCTTGATATGTGCAAATGATTCTTTGGCCCCTGCTATCCATTTTACCTCATTGTTTTTCTTTAACATACCTGTGATTAATTTTACAATTTCAGCAAAGTTTGGGATAAACCTTCTCCAAAATTTTATCTTTCCTAAGAATGACTGGATTTCCTTTACATTTCTAGGAATATTTATTGTGTCTATAGCTTGAACCCTGATAGGATCAATTTTAATTCCGTCTCGGGACACAATATGGCCCAGGAGTTTACCTTCTCGCATGGTGAAGTGAGACTTTTTAGGGTTTAAAGACAGACCGAGCCTGCGACATTTTTTGAAAGTTTGTTTGAGATGTATTAAATGATTTTCGTCAGAATTAGAAAAAATGGTTAGATCATCGAGGTAGATAACTACAAACTTGTCTCTTTCACTGATGAAAGCGATATCCATAGCATGCTGGAAAGTGGCACCTGCATTCATTAGACCAAAAGGCATTTTATCATACATGAATGTACCCCAGGGTGTAGTGAAAGATATTTTTTCTTTATCTTGTTTGTTTACAGCAATTTGATTGTACCCAGAGAAACCGTCGATCATAGACATCATGTTTTCTCCGACTACCTTTTCTAAGATGTGATCCATTTCAGGTAAAGGATAGTTGGTCTTTAGGGAAGATTTATTCAAATTTCTGAAATCAACACATAGTCTAATCTCTTCACTCTTTTTTCTAACCGAGATTAGGTTTTCCACCTAATCAGAGTATCTCAGTGGTACTATTATTTTCGTGTCTAAAAGCTTCTTGACTTCTCTTTCGACTACGGGTAGTAAGATAGGGTTGATTTGTCTAAGATTTTGACTAAAGGGTTTGATACCAGGCTTCAAAGGTATCTTGTGTTCGATCATGGTAGTGTCGTAAGTCCTAAGCTCTTCGTAAGACCAAGAAAAAACATCTTTATATCATGCAAGCAAATATTTATACTTATTTTTCACCTTAGGAGGAAGATACTTTGATATTTTCACCATCCCGGGTTCTTCTTTTATCCCTATATCACAATCTTAAACCTCTTCTAGTTGGGGTTGAAGAGTAGATTTTAAGGGAATTTCATTTTGATCAAAAAGTCTCTCCAGGGGGATTAGTCCCTTTGGAATCTGATTATTTTTTAAAACTAACATGCAATGGTTGGCAATTTTTTCTCAGAACTCCTGAGGGTCTTCCCCTTCTTGCATGATCCACATGTGATCATTTTGATTCTCATGATCAATGTGAGTTTCAGAAAAGTCGCCCACTGCTTCTATGAACTTTCTGATCTATTCGTCATCCTCAAAAACCTGCCAGTGTTGTATGTTGTTCGGGATGGATGGTCTGTGCCTTACCTCTATATGGTATTTTAATTTAAAATCTATGGGGGGAGCGAAAGTCGAGGCTGCCTTGGCTAACGAATCGGCTTGCAAATTTTTGGCACGTGGTATGAAGTGGATATTTATAGATGAGAAGAAATTTTCCATTAGATTCCAAGCACAATTTCTATACGCCCTCAATCTCAGGTGTTTTGCTTGGTATTGCTGATTTATCTGTTTGAATATCAACTCAGAGTCTCCATATACTTCCAGGTTCTTTATGTTCAGTTTCTTGGCAACTTCCAATCCTAATACTAAGGCTTCATATTCACATACATTGTTAGTGTAGTCTGTTGAAAAAATTCTTAAAATTTTTATCCCTAAGACCTAAAATTTCGTTTTTCGGGTTTCGACTTTTCATAAAACACAAGTTTCGTTATCATTCCCAAACGCATGGTACCGATTTCCTGAAGAACACTATTATTTAAATAATAAAAGGCAAAAACCTAAAAGTATTATAAGAATCCCGACGCATTTCTATAAAATTATTTTAATCATGATAAGCTTTAAACCTAATGGATTTAAGGTTAACTTTAAAGATTTTTCGGGATTCAGGGTTTGCTGAAAACATATTTTTCACTAAAATTGAATCGCGAAATCCCAATCCCCAATTTCCCGAAATAAGAGAGTTAGTTAAAATGCTAATTAATTAATTCTCTAATGCAAAAAGTTAAGGCTTAAGTTAATCATTTCGCGATTTCGAGATTCGGGGTTCAGTGATAAAACATCTCTTGTCAAAATGATCCCCGAAATCCTGAATCGCGAAATCCTGACCCACAATTTGTGTTAAATCGAACTAACTTTGTTATGTCCTTAACCCTGATTAGTTAGCTAATTAAGATGAATTTAAGTCCTATTTTTAAACACGCCGCGATTTCGCAACTTCGAAAATCGGGATTCATCAATGACATACTTCTTGTCAACATGATCCTTGAAATCCCAAAATGCTTAATATCAATCAATTACTTTGCTAAAATGTTTAAGTCTTAATTAACCTTGTCGCGATTTCGCGATTTTAGAGATCGGATTTCGAGATAACATACCTTTCGACAACACGATCCCCGAAATCCCGAAAAAACAAAATCTTGACCCTTAATCTGTGATTAGGACAAATTAACCTTTTTCCAAAGCATGATTAATGATAATCATTTTTTAGGGTTTCATTCAAGTTTTGGTTTTTGATTGAGTAAAATGTTCTAAGTTTTCTTTAAAATTCAAAGGCACCAAAATACGACCATTTTAAATAAAGAATAATTATTGATACATGGTACTAATGTGTATCTCAGTGAAATATCCACCAAATTAAATGTCTTGAATTCTTGTCAGCTGCCTCAATCCTATCATTGTTAAATGAATTAAAAGAGCATTTGAATGTCTGTGTTTTCATTTTATCAAGCACAAGAAGCACTCAGCTGAGCTCATTCATTCCTTTTCTGTGACAGGTTTTCCATTTAACGTAAATTCATGGCACCGAAAAAGGCATCGAAGAAGAGTGAAGATACACAAGAAGGAGATATCATCTCTGACACCACACCACATGCTATAGACTCCATTAAATCTTGGACTCAAATCTCTGAATTTCTGGAATGTGAATTCAAGAATGCTCATACTGATTCTGAGAATCACTATCGGGACATAGCAGAATCAGATCTTCATAAAATCATCACGCGCTTTGGGCTCATGGTATACAATGATATGATCAGTTGGGCCCTGGAAAAGGTCGATATCCTGAAGAGGAGCATCTTAAATGATCAAGGAGTCATCGTCGGCTCATTCAGGCCAAAACATATACAAGTAATGTATAAACTCTCGCCAAATCCTAAACATACTTTTAATGTCAAGTTTTTAGCAGAATTTCAGAGGAAAGAATGCATCGAGGTAGACCGAACTTATCCTGATACAATTAGAGACTGGTGGAGATGTCCATCAAAATTTAGGGCCGATACCCATGGGGTTTATGCTACAACATCCTTGAATGAATACATGGTCTATGTAGCCATTATGCTGTGTAGACTTTTATGGAGAAAAGATCCCTGCCATTTTCATGTAGATTGGGTGCCCTTTTTTGAAGAAGCTTCAGAAGGATATGCTTTTAACCAGAGTAATATTTTGTCGGATAACCTAACACAGGAAATCTCAAACTACAGAGTTGCAAAATCTAAGGGACAACCAGTGGCCTTTTACATGTTAGTATACGTTATGGATGCAATATGTTATGTGACTCCTTTTCCCTTAATGAATTGGAGTTGGAACATAACCTGTCCAGAACCCATTCATGAATATCATTCTGCACTTTAGGAAGAAAATGCTAAGGACGCATTTTATGAAATTTCTCATTTTGTTATAATTCCGATGCATAAAATATTTTTTGGATGCAAACCCCCTTTTATTTTTTATATAGTCACAAAAAATCTTAAAGCAATAGCCGACTGGTTTATTGATGATATTTTTTCTTACATTAGGGTTTATGTTTGTTCTATTCCCCCTCATTCACTCCCTAAATTCCTACTAGACAGATTGGTGTGTAGAGAGGTAGCCCACCAGATAGTAAAAGGCAGCAATGGATTAGAGCTAAAGGCAGCTCAGAAGAAGTCACGGCCAACTTTCCCTATCCATATCAAGAAATTTTCATTACTAAATCTAGGCCATTCTAAAGTAGAGGCTGAATCACTAGAAGAAGTAAAATTGGTAGATATTGAACACAAAAAGCATGACCCCTATCAATTAGTAAGAAAACATTTGATGCATTATAATTTAAAATCCTATGAGCATGAAACATCTCTTTATGATGACGTATTCAAGGAGGTTAACTCCTGTGAAGAGGTATTGAATAGAGTACAGGCCCTTCCACCTAACTCACAGATTGGTTTCACGCCATTCCAGAGCCATAGGCGAAGCTGTTTACCCAAAATTTTGTAGGGCGAAGCTACGATGCCATCTCTAGAGTAGGAAGGGCCTCCCCTAGGCTTTGAAACAAATATATAGGACAAAGAAAATACTAAAGGCAAGATGAAGGATATTGGAATACCTTCACAAGACACAAAAATTTCCCAAACAAAAGAATTAGAGGCAGGGAAGGGAAAGGAGCTAGAAACATCCCTAGAAATCCCTAAGGATGTTCTAGAAAATACAAGAGGAACAACATCGACAGAACTTGGAAGTCCCATTACTTCCTTGAATGCATTGCAGTCCACTTATGGAAACCCCCATGAGGGAGCTCTGTATGTCAGTGATCTGGAACCAATTTCTAGGGATGAAATTCCTTCATCAGATTATTTTTTCAGTAAAAAGAGAAGGGCAATATTGAAATAGGAAATCCATCCAAGAGGATATGGGATGGTTAAAAATCATAGGGTCATTATAGATGGAAAGGAACTTAAAGATGGAGAATTTGCTACAGAGATAGCAGGCACGATGGGAGCTTTAGCATCGGCAAATTTATATTTTGTGAGAAATTTGACAACTATATTGGAACAAAAAGACCAAACGATAGCTCAACTACAGGGTAAATTGAAAGAAACCGAAAGAAATATCAGTTGGGGAATAAAAAAGGTCTAGAACAAGCTAGATTAAAAGATATTCAAGAGATTCAAAAAATGAAAAGAAGCTTAGAGGAGGCAAATCAGATAATACAGGTCACTCAGGCATAGGTCCTAAAGCAAGAAGAAGCAAATAAACAATTACGAGATAAGATTAGCACTATTTCATATCAAGTGGTAGAGATTGAAATTTTCTAGGCTCAGGTATTGGGAATACATTTGAAGATAGAAGAAGAACAACATAAAGTGTTTTTAAATCTGGAATTTGTCCATAATTACTTTCAGGAAACAAATAAATCTTTGGAGAATGTTCTCCAAAAATAAAAAGAAGTGAAAGAGGCCAAAACGACTTTCCAAAAAGTAGTAGCCCTTTCAACAAAGGAAGAGGTCAGAAAGATTCATAAACTATCCATTTTAGAACAGGTTAAAGGAGATGTAATACTCAAAGTGTGGGAAGTAGACCTGGCCGAAAATAAAAGAATAACCAGAGATGTCAATGATGATTGTCAAGGAATTTTTGATCTCTTAGAAAAAACTTCATTGAATATTGGAAAAAATGATTGTCTTGGGTTATTAGGAGAGATTAACATTGTCAAGAACCAGCTAAGGTTCAAGGAAGATTTGGAGGAAATGAAGGTAGAGATCCCAAAAATTAAGGTAATCAATAGCATCGAAATCGACAAATGAATAGTGATACCAAAATTAAAGTTGCAAACTATTAAGTTCACAAGGAAGATAATAGAAGATCGTTTGCCCAAATTACAGAAAAGATTCTTCATATTTGAGGCAAAAGAGATACCAGATGTTCCGAGAGTTTTGGTGAAGTTTTTGGGAAAATGTATTCACTGTCTTGAGGCAGAAGAAGGAAGTTCGTCAACACAAGGATAAAAGTACTCTTTTGAATATTTTCATCATTAGAATAATAAAGCATTTAGAAAAGAAATGTAAACGGTTTTACATTATTCATCCATGTAACCGTAGTCTTAGGAAGTTGGTTAATCACCAATGGGAAAATATTTGATGATCATGTATAAATATATTTTCAGAAGACTGAGAAAAGGCTTTTGGTTTTTTGAGAGAGTCGATTGTATTAAAAGTTTTCCAATCCACTGTTATATATGATACAGACGAGATTCTAAATCCTGCCAACTTGTAGCTATGTGTTCTTTAACGTTGTTTACCATATTTTTCTATGTTTCCCTTTCAATTTCTTTCTAATGAATGCTCAATTTGAAGTTTATTTTATACATCTTTTATAGTTTAGATTGATTTGGTTATCAAATTATTTACATATTTTCCTTTGAAATTTCTATCAGTAATTTTAAGACCTATGGATCATTTGAACCATCATATTTAACACTTCATTAGAAATCTCGTTTTCTTCTTTATTTTCTGTTACAATATGAGATTCTTTCTTGATTAAAGCCTCATGTTTTCCAGTAGTATTTCTTTTTTATTTTACGATTCTCAAATTGTTTCAAGTCCAGGAAACAATCTCAACTATATTTATGTTATTATTTTGAATTTCAAAACTATTTTTCCTATTCTCATCTCTTAAAAAACCGAAGTAACAATTTATCGAATTCTTTCACAACTAAATAAAATTTTACTCCCTATGACTGTCCCAAATAACAGACAACCCAACATAGAACCTGGTCTCCAAGATCAAACCAATATTTCTTTAAACCTATTTAATACTATTCTGCAAATAGCAACTAACCAGGCTGAATTAGAATGTTCATGGGCTACTATTGAGAGAGATATCAGCATCCAAGAACAACGGGAAGCTAGACAGAGAAAGTTAAGAAACTGATTCTTCTTTACCCTTCTTTTTGATTCTTATCCTTTAATTGCCTTTACCTTTACGAATTCCTTGATGGTATACTTTACAGCCTTAAGGTATAAACTCAAGAACAACATCTTTTTGGAACCATTGTCAGGGACAAAGAAACGAATATTTTCCCTAGGAAGAACGACATTGACACTTTCTTTCTTTGATAATGAACAAGGATAGAAAACCTTCTAAGGCTACCTTTGTTTTTCACTTGGTGACTCCATGATAAGTAAACTAGCTATTAACTGAAAGAACACCAGAAAGAACTCGGACAACAAGCAGACCTCGACAGTCTCTAATTCAGAAAATATTTTAAAATCACGAAGATCACTTAGAAAAGTCTTTTTACCCATACATACTATTTTTCAACCTGACTTTATGCAGTTGAACGTTTCGGAAACACTTGAAAGATATGTCTCGCTTCCCCTTTCATACAATACGTTCTCTTTTCCTGAGGTTTTCTCCCTAGATTTCTGAGAATCTTATCCTCATGCATTCCAAGCTTCAACCTCAAATCTACCAATAGTCGCACAAGGAGGTGCTAGAGCTGGAGGTGGTGCCCTAGGAGAACCAGCAGGTGGCCAAGTACCGCTTCCTAGAATCTTCGTTAAAGTAGCTTCTAGATATGCTCTCCTTGTCCTCCTAGTTCCCCTACATGATCTCCCCGAAAATTATATGAAAAGCCTTCCGAAATTTATAGAGGAAGGGGATTTGACCGCCCAAGAACATATAAAGTTCTTTGACCAATTTGCTGACATCCTCAGAATAGAACATGAAGATGTCTATTCTAGACTCCTCGTTCATACTTTCGAAGGACAGGTGAGGACCTGGTTCCGACCCTTAGCAGCTGAATCTCTAAGATCTTATGAGGAACTTGAAAGCACTTTTATTAGACAATGGGGAGAGAGGGAAGACCACCTCTACTACCTGATTGAATTTGGAGCCCTTAGAAACAAAAACTCAAAATCTGTTCTAGAATTCACACAAAGGTTCAACAAGTTGTATAATAAAATCCCAGTTGAGGTCAAACCTTCACAACCCGCAACAAAGGTGACTTTTGTTGGCTCTTTTGATCCTGATTTCGCCTTATTATTGAGAGAAAGGAGATCAACAAATCTCACAAAAATGCAGGATCATGCTCTTGAGATTGAATTGAACATGATGGCATCAGGGAAATCAAAAGAAAAAATAGAAACCAGGAACAAAGAAAATAGGAAATTCAAAGAGCAAGGTGGACCCTCAGGATTAGGGAAATCCTCAAGAGACAAAATAGATGAGATGGCTAGGGTAATTAGAGAACTTTCAAATAAGATCTCAAAAATGGAACTAGAGAATTCGAAAAGAGATAATTTCCCTAGGAAGGATTTTATAAGGAATCTTGATCCTTAGGCCCCATAGAAAATAATTAAAAATGAAGATCAAAAAATCCCAACCCCCTTCAAAAGTGAAAACTTTATTGGAGAGGAAGATCTAGAAGATTTTGAAGACATTGATTAGGATATTAATAATCTTACCGACAATAATAAATCATCTTATTCATCGAGACAAGATTACGAAAAATCTTTAAATAAAGAAATTACATCGGAAGACAATGTTAGCAACGACACGTTTGAAAATTTGTCCTGTCAGGGTATCACAGATGATATTATAGTTGAACTACAAGAAAAATATAATTTAAGACCTAGGAACAAAAGTCTCCCAACTGTTCCAACAAAAAAGATCTTGCCAAGGGGAGAAATTGATGAGGTGACTCCAAAAGTTGCTGACAAACAGACTGCAAAAACTCACACCACTGACACGCAACCTATCCAGTCGAAGCCAGTAGGGACACTCGCTGTGAAGACACAGGCTCCTGTAAAAGAAAACAAATTGCCAAGATGATTACTTTTCCGAAGATGAAAGCCAGGCCAATGTCATCAACTTAGAAGATGGCAAGCCAAACATAGTCTTTGGTCCACATTTCGAAGGTGCGAGAGACATTGTAGCCCCCTTTTATATCACGTTAACTATAACGACCTTGCTTAAATAGATCTATAGGATTATTAATTATAATTAATTTAATAATTTAACTATCCTAAAAGTTATCTAAACAATAATTATTTCTTAAATAATATTAACTAATTAATTATTATTAATTACTTGTTCATGTCTGTCAAGGATTAATTAATTATTAATTGACTCATTAATTAATTAAGTAAAGAATTAAAGGGGTTAATAAGTTTAATTTGTTAAAGACTTACGTATTTGGGAAGGGATAGGACATTAAATATAAGGATAAGATATTAATAAGGGATAAGATAAGATAATAAATACGAATGGATAAGATAATAAATAAATGGATAAGGAAAGTAATGAAAGAGAAGGAGTCGGTGAAGGGGAAATATGACGGGGAGAGCCTTACGGTGGCAGGATTCTTTTGGGAAGAGGATCATCATTCTACGTGGGGGGAATTTTTCTTTTGGGGAGGGGTTCTCTTGGATTTTCACAGAGGAGAGTTTGAGTTCCGTAGTCGGGAAGGATTAGTACAGGGGGAATCGGTTTGCTAGAGGTTTTGGGCACATGGGCCAGGATATCCATATAGTATCCTGGAGCTAGGAAGTTGTCCTAGTTGGCAGGGTGGAAACTCAGTTTTGGGTAGTGTTTGACACAGTTCAGCAATGAACAACCATATCGACGGGGGAATTAGCATCAGGGAGAGGTAATTTAATTATTATGTTGAGTAATTCTTATGCTTTGGATAAAATTTTAATTTTCTTGTTGAATATCATATGCTCAAATGTTGGTGATTGAATTATTTTAGTATAAGAAAGAATTATATGCTAAATTAGAATTAAATTTTGTATATTTTTTTATGGCTACTACACATGGTATCAGAGCCCTGGTTCAAAATATGGAACCAAGGGCCTACCTACCTACCTACCCACCTAACCTGTAAGCCAAGTAACATTGAAACCTTAAGAAAACCCTGAATATAAAAGGAGAAATATGTAAGTAATTCCCCATAGTGTCAAGTCCCTCTCCACTTATTCAAGTCACCTTCACGCCTATAAGGGTCTTGACCTCCTGCAAGAAGTAAGAAGTACAAAGACTAAAGAGTATTAGGTTCAAAAAAAAAAATCTTAAATATGAAAGAATATAGAAATGCCCTACTTCTATTTTATTTTAGCAGAGGTTCTTTAAAATAAAATACAACATTCTAGGTTTAATAATTCAAGGTGGAATTCTAAGTGCAGTAGGCCTGTTGCAAGCCAGAGCCAAAAGGACTTTGCCTAAGTGGAATTTGTTCAAAAAAAGAGTTCAAGTCCTGTACTCACTTCAATATTCACACATTTAACTTAATTCATTGTTAAGCAATGAGGAATAAGTTGGTTGTAACTGTTCAAATTCAGTATTCTTTCCTACAGAGAATTATGCACTAAATTTCGAAATAAAATGACAAATTTAAATTTGAAAACCATCAAAAATTTATAAATCTGACTATAATGCATTGCAGGCCTAAAAGTGAAGAAACCCTTACAAAAACAACAGCAAACGCAAGATGCAAAACCAATTAGAAAGACATTGACACTGCAGGAGGTGCCATACACAGGTGTCCAACTCCTCCAAATCTTTTCAAAAGATTTCGTGAGTTTCAGGGAGACTGCAATGGCTAATTTTGATCCGAGAGTTGGCCATTTCCAAGCCGCCATTAAAGTTTTCAGCAAGGGACAGACCCAGCTTCTGCAGGAGGTAAAATGTTCATAGCACATGAATCAAGGGGCTAAAGCGTTTGAAATTTCAAACTTCCTTGTTTTGGAGGAGGAATTCGACAATTCATGCAAAAGTGAGGACACGAGTGATCAGTATTACAACTTTAACACTGTCAATTCCGGACCAAGTTTCCAACGTGAATGTGTGCGCTCTTCTCCTGGCGGCTTAAGAGTCTTTACTGCCTGGTAACCGAGGTATACACTTTACTGCAAGGGTCCTATCTTAACTGCTTACTGCAAGGTGTTATCTCCCTTAACTGCTTACTGCAAGGTGCAGACTTTGGGACCGATCGTGAGGTACACACGACTGAAAGACACTTCGAGACCAACTCCGAGGTGCTAACGAGCCAACTCTGAGGTTCTAACGAGACCGTGAGGGATAGGTTTACACAAGAGGCTCACCCAAGCCGACAAGCAATAGAGTGGTTATCTGAATAGTGTGTATCTCCACATAGATGTCTACATTTTCCGATCCGACGAAAACCAAGGGAGAGCTCATCGGCCTCACAGGATTAGACATACCATAGTGTTGAAAGAGAGATTTTTCCTGTGGCCATTCAGCTTAATCGATCCCGACTGAAACATGTTAGAAGCCAATCTGCCTGCAAGTGCATCTAGAAGCGTCGATTTCCCAGATCCTGAAGGACCCATCAGAGCCATTAGCGTTCCAGGCTCTGCATATCCTGTCAAAACCAAAACTCTCCATCCTCAGCACCCCATATAAGAATTAGATATGGTCTGGATACAACCAGGATCTGTATCTGATACAACCATGAAAGATCCTGAGTCATATCCGTTGTGTGCGTGTGTATATATATACACTAATTTTATGGTGTTTTACTGTCATATGTTTATAAATATGAATATACCTTAAATATTCAATCCGGTATCTAAATTCAATTCAAGATTCAACAAATTACAAATTAAAACCCAGTCTCTTAATGCCCTGGATGTCTCCAAACATATGAGAATAGATGTTAATATCTATTCTTGACCAATTGGGTGAAAATGAGTAAATCAGAAATATATTTGTTTAACAACCTGTCAGACTGATCTGTCTTCTCCAACCCTAACAATCAAGCTCTATCAGAGATACACGACGTTATTTTACTTTTGCTAATGTGCTAGCGTTTGTTTATATAAAATCCACTAAATTGAGCAGGAGAGCCCTGCCCTCGGCTAGATTTATTTAACCATAACACGAATTCCACTAAAAACAAAAAGTTGAACCCATGCCGAAGAAAGACATGAATCGAAAAATTTGTTGGATCCCATGCGGAAAATAGCACTAAACCCTTGAATTGGGAGCTAAAATTGGATGAATTCTCTTATAGAGAAATAAAATGAACAGGGATTGTGTGCTCACTTGCAGAGACGACCACCAATTACTCTGTCTAGGAAAGAACGGGCTACAAATGACTGATCCTAGTAGCAGAAAACTCGCACAAGTACGAATCAGGAGCTAATAAACCTAAGAGGAGAATACAATGGAATGGCAGAGATTGAGGAGAAGGAGTGGGACAGAGTGTATGACTACGATTTCTACAATGATCTGGGAGAACCAGACAAGGGAGTGCACCTGCCATACATAATCACGAGCGCAACACACCAACGCACACGAGGCCACGAAGAGGAGTCTCAAAAGGGATGAGCACCTGGGAGAGGGGGAACGTGGGCCTCATGTGAGGACCCACGATGTCGATTTCTTATATATATAGTATTTAACGAGTAATTGTTTTTTTTTTTTTTTAACTGTTTTAAATTAATTGTTTTAATTTTATTTTTTTAATTATAATTATTTTAAAATAAAGTTTCAGAATTATTTATTTAATTTTAAATTATTAAGTTAAATTGTTTTAAATTAGTTTAAAATTTTAATTAATTTAATTTAATTAGGTCTTTACACATGCTAATTTAGCCAATTTAATTAGGTATTTTGTTTTTTTTTAAATGAGTAAAACAACAAAAAAAATGAATTATTTCACTTAATTAAAGGGTTTTGAACCCGCAACCCCACCAAGCGAAGTGCCTTAAGAAGAAAACTAACACCAGTGCACCCTCATAAGTCTTTACAAATAAATTCTTATACTTATTTAGATTAATGGTAACATAGTAGGAATTAAAGTAGTATTATTATTAGGAAGATACAGTATGAAGATTAAGACTTACTGGCTTATTACCTAACCTAGTGATCTGGAGCCAGCTAATCGAGTTGAATCATAATTAGTGAATGCAATGGAAATCAAGGTAAATGATTATTTGGTGCCGCTGATATTTGTATCCCAATTATAAACTCCGATTGTCCAAGCACCACGCTCACGAGACCATACACACAATTTGTCAAGCCGAGCGCCAAGTCCCTCCACTCCATTCCACCAGCCAAAGTCAACGCTAAATCTCAATGAAGCATTTGACAATGCCAACACTATGCGCCAGGGAAAATCTCACTAGTCAAGCACCGAAGGATATTTAGTTGTAAGAAAAAAGTTAAAAGGACTTAGACTAGGACAGGCGGGGAGGAGGCGACATATGCACTAGGAGAGTAAGCATAGGAATTGGCGAGTATGGCGCAAGGCTAGTGTAGCTATAGGGCAAGGGAACCAATAGTTTGTTTTCATAGGGGTGAAGAAATAAATCTTAGACGCTTAATCCTAACCCTAACCTAGCCAATCCCCTAAAGGAGTAATGTCTGTTTACAGACAAGTAAAGAAAACTTACGCCTAACCCTGTTTCTAGTTTGAGTAGCACCAATTTGAAACATCCTTGAACTCACCCTGACAACTTGGTTGATGTAGGTTAAAGCATACGGGATGGTTAGGACTCGAGGGAGTCGAGGAAATGGAGCATCGTCGCAAGCACCGCCAACACCACCACCTCCACCACTGCCATCGCCCAAACTAGCTCTCATACTGCACTCGTTGGAAGCCATTAATGAGACTTTAAAGGGGCGACAACCAACAAGGACTGAAGTGGAACCCCCACCATGTGGAATGGGTAATCCAGAAGCATCAAGGGATTCGGGGGGAGGGCCTCCACCCGAAGACATCACGTGAGAATTTCAGAAGATAAAACTTCTAGAGTTTGTCGAGGGTCGCGCCAGTGAACGCACAGAAGCATGGTTGGAAGGAATGACAAGGTGTTTTTCCTTAAGGGACTATGCGTCCAACTCAAAGGCAAAGATCACAATTTTTCAGTTAAGAGACAATGCCTTTAACTGGTGGGGAAACCTGGAAAGACAACTGCACCTTACCCCAGACATAGTATCTTGGGAACTTTTTGAGGAGAGGTTTCGAAGGAAATATCTACTAGCGTACTACGAGGAACAACAGGTAGGGGCATTTCATGCCTTAGTACAGGGAAACAAAACTGTAAAAGAATATGAGATCAGATTTATGGAATTGGTCAAATATGTTTTGTATATGGATAATGACCAATGACATGTAGAGCGCTTCATCTATGGATTGAACCCTAATATAAGATCTATGGTGCAGATATGGAAACCGTCTTCAGTAGCGGAAGCAATGGAAAATGTTTGTTATGCGGAGGAACACATGAACTTAACCGAGGGTACAAGACCAACATTTTCGCATCATCCTGGATTCATAGGGAAGGCCCCGAGGACATTTCCTAGAGGAGGGGGCTGAAAACCACCGCCATATGGTAACAGATTTTCTCCAAGGACAGTAGCCACAGGGATTTCAATGGAATCGAGTGCAACATCCCGTTCATTGCCAACAACGCAGACAGGTCCATGACCATCTCAAGGAACAACTAGTATTGGCAGGGATTCCAGGGGAAGGAACTCATTTCATAGACAGTCACATAATAGTACACAGGTTCAATCTCGTGTTACCTGTTGGGGGTGCGGAGGACCCCATTACCAGTGTGACTACCCAGAGTTACAATCAGGTTTTGTGCATAGAGAAGGAAAGGCACCGACGGAAAGATCAAGTAGTAGCCACCAGATTTACGCAGTGGTTAATAACTGCCAGGCCGAACATCAATCCACGGTGGTGGAGTCATCAAGTACGCTAAATCATATCAATGTTAATATTTTGTTTGATTCTTGTGCGACATATAGTTTCATTTCACCATCTACATTAGAAAAGAGTGGGTTGGTAGCCTACGAGCACGATGGCTTTAAACAAGTCGAGATGGCTTCGGCGAAAAAAAAATCAGTAGGACCTAGTGTCGATAATTGTATAGTAGACCTGAGAGTGTGCACTACCAGGTTGAAGGTATATGTCACTTCTCTCAGGGCATATGACCTAATCATTGGAATGGATTGGTTAGCAGCTCACCGAGCTTTGGTAGATTGTTTCGCAAAGAGGGTGCTTTGTGTCGATGATGAAGGAAGATCAGTAGAGATCCAGGGTGTACAAAGAAAAGTGTCATTGAGATTTATATCAACTATGAAGGTTAAGCGATGCTTAAGGAAAGGGTGTCAACTTTATGTAGTGGAAGCAGTGAATGAAAGGAAGGGACCCTCATTGGATCAGTACCCGACATTGTCAGAATTTCAGGATTTTTTTCCGAACGACTTACCAGGGTTACCTCCTGAGAGGGAGCTTGATTTTACTATTGAGCTAAAACCTGGTGCAGAACCAATCTCCAAGACTCCGTATCGGATGACAGCACCAGAACTTTGTGAATTCCAAATGCAGTTGAAAGAGTTACTAGACTTAGGGCTAATAAGGCCCAGTGTCTCA
>JZKD02S0999934.1:157205-171187 GCA_000966675.3 Picea glauca
ACTTATACACAAAAACTGAAAATGACAAACTACTAATTGTAGTTGTATATGTTGATGATATCATTTTTGGAAGCAATGAAGAATCCATGAGTCAGAAATTTGCTTTTGATATGCAGCAAGAATTTGAAATGTCTTTACTTGGGGAACTAACATTTTTTCTAGGATTACAAGTGCAACAAGCAACAGATGGCATTTTCCTATCAAAAACAAAATACCTTAAGCAAATCTTC
This sequence comes from Picea glauca, assembly GCA_000966675.3. Classification (NCBI taxonomy): domain Eukaryota; kingdom Viridiplantae; phylum Streptophyta; class Pinopsida; order Pinales; family Pinaceae; genus Picea; species Picea glauca. Next base: position 157,436 of record JZKD02S0999934.1, read on the forward strand.
AAGAAGTATGGCATGGAAGATTGCAAACCTATAAGTACACCAATGATAACTGGGTGTAATCTTAGTTCTAATGATGATTCTCCCATGGTGAATCAGCCAGAATATAGATCTATGATAGGAAGTCTACTGTATCTCACTGGGACAAGACCAGACATTATGCATGCAGTTGGGATTGTTGGACGATTTCAAGCCAATCCAAGAGAGCCTCATCTTCAGGCGGTGAAAATAATATTCAAAAATCTACAAGGAACTCAAGATTTTGGACTATGGTATCCAAGGAATGTTGATCTTACTCTTCATGCATACACTGATTCAGATTGGGCTGGAAGTGTTGATGATCGAAAAAGAACTAGTGGTGGTGCATTCTACATGGGGCCCCGATTAGTATCTTGGTTTAGCAAGAAACAAAGTTCCATTGCCTTATCTACAGCAGAAGCAGAATACGTGGATGCAACATCTTCTTGCACTCAACTTCTTTGGATGATGCAAACCCTTCAAGACTTTCCAATCAAATGTTCATCTCCTATCTCTATTATGTGTGAAAATACAAGTGCCATTAGTATCTCAAAGAATCCTGTTATGCATTCCAAGACCAAGCACATTCCCATCAAATATCACTTCTTACGAGAATAGGTGCTTGAGCAAAAGGTGAAATTGGAATATGTTCCCTCCAAAGAACAAGTTTTTGATATCTTTACTAAACCTCTACCCAGGGAAGCATTTGAATATCTCCGACAAAAACTGGGAGTAGTCTCTGTCATGTAGAGGATCAGGTCTAATTAAGCACATAAGCCTCAATTGGTTGTAAGGTGTTGATGAGCATCTCTAAATGCTCTGGCTATGGGGGAGCATTGATCATATGCAAAGGATTATTAAGCAGATACAACATGATCTCAGAGGGAGCATGGTATTGTCCACTCTTTTCCATTGATGTCAAAGGGGGAGGAAAAAGACAAGAGGAAGCGTATTGCCTTCAATGACAAAGGGGGAGATTGTTGGAAATATTGTCATTGATGGCAAAGGATGAGGCAAAGGAGGAAGAAGAGATTTCATGTTAGAAAATCAGTGTATGGTTGAGTTCTGTATGTGCACGTATGATTACTGCAGAGCACCACTGACAGTCGTCATATCTGCAGAAGCTGTGAGGGAGATAAGCCATCGGAGAATCGGGGATCAGGACTTTGAAATGTCCAATTCATTCGACAACGAAAACTCTGAAATCGCGATATGCGATTTCGCGACCTGATCGCATCCATTAAAGAAAGCATGAGATCTGGACCATTGATTCTTTTCATCGGAGAATCGGGAATCAAAGTTTCACGAGTCCTGTGAACAATGACAACGAAAACCCCAAAATCGCGATATGCGATTTTGCGATGGAATCACAGCCATTGGATAAGAAGTGAACTGGACCATTGATCACAGCCCGTATCGGAGTATCGAGGATCGGGACTGTGTATTGCCAAAATATCTTGACATCAAGAACTCCGAAATTGTGAAATGCGATTTCGCGATTTAATCGCAGTCATTGAATCCAGAATGAATCTGAACCGTAGAATCCAGGTTGTGTCGTAGTTTTGTGAATCGGGATATGGTAAGGATTGCAACATGAATTGCGAAATCGCGATGAAAGAAATCCTGACTGAACCTGAACCGTCAGATCAACATGTGATCTATACCTTTGATCCAACTCACGACAGCAGACCACGTCAGCTAGGGACATGTGGCACAACCAGGGAATGACAGGTGTCAGGTAGATTCAACACTTTAGGCACATGTAAGTCACGAATTAGAGTGACACGTGGCAGGATCTAACACGTTTCAAACCACGTGTGACATCAGCAGAGGCATCGGCGATCGGTACTTTGAAATGACAAAGTCACTCGACATCGAAAGTCTCGAAATCCTAGAGGGATCGGGACCGTCCATCTGAGGGACAGGTGTCGAAGATCCAGGCGTCGTCGACATTTTGTTCATCGGTAAATCGGGGCTCCCGTTGACAAGAGTTTTTTGCAAGCCAGAATCGCGATCTGCGAAACCGCGAGGAGGGGGGGCCAGCTGTCAGCACAACAAAGCAGGACGACGGAGGCATAGTGGAGGAAAACTATCATCATAATGGAGCATCGGTATTTGGACGATCAGGAATCTCGTGGTTGTATGCATGGAGGAATCACAAACCCCATAGCCCCGATGGGGTAAGGTTGTGGTCACGGTGTGACGGTCACATTGACCAGGAGCTAAGCTCAGGAGGGCTAGCATATGGAATGTCGAAACCCAATTTAAAAAGGCGCGTAGGTTTAATTCAAATTCCCGAATTTCCCCCGAGCAATAAATATGGGACCCGATGAGCGTTGAACGGGTCCTGGATCCATGGGTTTAAGAAGGGGTCGATGCCCTTTCTTCAGGTGATCCGAAGAAGAAAAGAAGGACGGTAAGGACGGTGATAGGTTGCAGGGGTCCCTTCTGGAGGATGTGAAGGCCATTTTCTGACAGTCGGCACATCTACAGGTTGTTGAGGTCATTTGGGCAGGTGGCAGAACTACAATGAATCCCAGTAAGTTACAATAGATCTGAGCTGCTCATCAAATCAATATGGGTCAGTTACTTTAAGAGTTAGGATCTCTGACGAAGGATGTTTAATGCATATTGAAGTCTAGGTTATTGTTGATATTCTAAAGTTTTGGGCAAAATATGGTTGCTGACAAATGTACAAAGGGTTGAAACTACCTGATCCAGTGTAAAAATTAATGAAACGTGGTCAGCAGTGAATCTGAGGGTTTAACCCTTCAGTAGAAGCATCCTACCAGTAGAAACTGGTGCTATCTTCAAGGGGTTGAAGCTCCCTTTCAGGAAAGGCTGGTAAACGAGAGAAGGTTGTAGCCTTCTGCAGGTAGAAGCCTACGTACTAGTATGAGTCTGCACTAGTACACTGTTGTAGAATGTTTTCTTAATAATAATCATTGAAGACAGAGACAACGGCAGTTGTGGTTTTCTCCCGATTTGGGTTTCCACCTTAAAATCCTGGTGTTCATGTGTCTTACTCATGTGCGTTGGTTTGCTTGTTTTTACTACACTGTTTTATTACCTGATAGACATCTGATGAATAATAAAGATCTCTGGATGCACTCTTGTCTCTATAAAGCATCCTAAGGTTGTTAGTGAAAATAGAAAAAAATTATTATTGCTCAAATATTGATTCAGCCCCCCCTCTCAGTATTTCTCAACAGGGTAAAAGGAGGTTTCCCCCTCGAAGAGGCTTATTATCTAAAATTATCTCTCTTTCAAGGCGTTGAGTACTTTTTCTGAGGATTTTCTATGTTATATTGATATTTAGTTCTTAACACTATCTACAGAAACCAAAAATAAATACACGGAGTTGCTAGAAAGTACAAAGACATTTTCATTTTGTCGTATGAAGAACTAAGAACCTATGAAACCTCTGTGATTGAACATAAGATACCCCTGAAGCCTGGTGTCAAATCATTTTAAACAAAAACTCCGACAAATCAACCCCATCTTATTACCTATCATCGAACGGGAAGTCAAAAAACTCCTTGATGCAAAGATAATTGTACCACTGAGATACTCTGATTGGGTAGAAAACTTGGTCCTGGTTAGGAAGAAAAACGAGGAAATTAGACTGTGTGTCGATTTCAGAAATCTTAATAAATCCTCTCTCAAAGATAATTACCCCCTACCTAAAATGGATCACGTTTTAGAAAAAGTAGTAGGAGCTAATAGGATGTCGATGATTAACGAATTTTTAGGTTACAATCAAATTGCTGTCAGCGATCATGATAAAGAAAAAATAGCCTTTACCACTCCTTGGAGTACATTTATGTATGATAAGATGTTGTTTGTTTTGATGAATGTAGGTGCTAATTTTCAACAGGCAATGGATATCACTTTCGTTGGAAAACAGTACAAATTTGTAGTTATTTATTTGGATGACTTAACTATTTTTTCTAAATCAGATGAAGATCATCTGATACATCTCAAGAAGACGTTTGAGAAATGCCGCAGGTTTGGTCTGTCCTTAAATCCTAAAAAGTCTCACTTCGCTATGCAAGAAGGCAAGCTTTTGGGCCATATTGTATCTCGAGATGGAATTAGAATTGACCCTAAAAGAGTTGAAGCTATAGACACAATAAGTATTCCTAGGAATGTGAAAGAAAATTAGTCATTCTTAGGAAAAATAAATTTTTTGAGAAGATTTATTCCAAACTTCACTGAAATCATGAAATTGATCACAAATATGCTCAGGAAAAACAACGAAGTGAAATGAACAAAAAAAGCTAAAGCATACTTTGCACGCATCAAGAAGGTTATAAGCAAGGCACCTGTACTAGCGAGCCCTGATTATCTCAAGGATTTCCTTATTTTCTCATTTTCCTCTGAACACACACTTGTCGCAGTACTCCTTCAAAAGAACGAAGAAGTTTTTGAGCAATCGATAGCCTTCTTTAGCAAAAGTCTCCGAGATGCCGAACTCAGATATAATATAATGGAAAAACAAGCATATGCTATGGTAAAAGCGTTAAAGGATTTCATAACCTAAGTTTTTTATTCTAAGGTGATTTCATATCTACCTACTAGCTCCATAAAAGATATTTTGGTTCAGGCAGATAGTGATGGAAAAAGAGGACGATGGCTTGCCAAAATTCAAGAGTTCGACTTGGAGATAAAACCAAAAAAAATAGTAAAGGGGAAAGGATTAGATAAACTCTTAGCTGAATCCAATTTCAGAGATCTCGGGATAAATGACTCTCAGGGGAAGGAAGAGTGGGTAGACGTGAATGAACTTGAGGATCAAATAGCTGAAATCCGAATTGAAGAGAAATTTGCTTCATCAAATTGGTACAAGGACATAGTATCCTACTTGTTGACATTGAAATGCCCAAGTGACTTGTCCCCATCCAAAGCCAGAACGTTGAAGCTGCATGCGGTCAAGGACTATATTTTTGAAAAACAATTTTATTGGAAGGACCCGCTTGGCTTCCTCTTGGTCTGTCTGGTCGAATCAGAAATAGAAAAGGTCATAAGCCAATTTCACGAAGGAGTGTCTGGAGGACACCACACCTGGAGGGATACAACTTATAAGATCTTGAGGGCTGGGTATTATTGGCCCAAACTTTTCTCAGATGTCAATGCCAAGGTACGAGCTTGCATCCCTTGCCAATTTTTTGCAGGCAAACATAAACTCCCAACAATGCCATTGATTCCGGTCAAAACGGAAGCTCCTTTTCAGCAATGGGGATTAGATTTCATAGGAAAAATTAATCCTCATTCTAGTTCTCAACACAGATGGATCCTAACCACTACAGACTACTTCACCAAATGGGTGGAAGCTATTCCAATGAGAAAGGCTACTGATTCGGTGGTAATAGATTTCTTAGAAGAAAATATTTTGTCTAGGTTTCGTTGTCCCAGAAAGATAGTCACAAACAACGCACAGGCTTTTAAATCTATGGCTATGGTCAGTTTTTTCCAAAAATATAATATTGTGCTTGGTCACTCCACAACATACTACCCTCAGGGAAATGGTCTGGCCAAATCTTCAAACAAGAGCTTAATCAGTATAATTAAGAAAGTGTTAAGCGAAAATAAAACGTCTTGGCATGTGCATTTGAAATACGCTCTATGGGAAAATCGGATAGGCATGAAAAAGTCTATCGGCACTTCTCCCTTCTAAATGGTATATGGGATAGATGTAGTGTCGCCTATAAACCTAGCACTTCCTGTAATGAAACTATGGCAAGATGAGAAGGAAGAACCAAATCTTGTCACAAGAAGGATAAATCAACTGATTGAAGTCGAGCAACATAGGGAGGTAGTGGATGAAAGGCTGCATAAATACCAGGATGACATGAAAGTGTTATTCGATCGTAAATCCAAAGACATAAATTTTCTCCCCGAAGATTTGGTTTTGAAATGGGATGGTAGGAAGGAGGATTTGAGAAAAAATGGTAAATTCGATCACATCTGGTACGGACCATTCAAGGTTGCATCTCCTGAAGGAAAGAATTCATTTTTGCTAGAAAATTTGGATGGTAAAATCCTGAACGCCCCTGTCAACGGGCGTTTTTTAAAACATTATATGGAATAATTCATTTCCAGAATTCCCACTATATATACCATTTTGTTTTGTATTTTATTTCATAATTTTCTTTGGGAAGTCTACTTTCATTCTGTAGATAAAGAAAAATAAAATAAAATTGGTGTATGTCTCTTTTAGAAATAAGGATACAAAATTATTAATGTATCCAATTTCTTAAAACCCTGATACTTTTCATATTGTTCTTTCACAGGATTTTGGCTGACAGCCCGACAATTAAAAGTAGCAAACGAACAACCTTAAAGCGGAAGATAAATTTGCCAAAAATAGGTGATAGATAAGCTTTTTTGTTATTTCAAAAAGAGAACGAAAATGGTAAGGCAAAGGTGTGAGTCCCAACAAAGTTTATTTTGTGAAAACAGAGATTTTGTATCAAAAAGTGTGTTGATTATCTCGTAAGTTTGATAGGTCAAAAAAAAATAAAAAATGTTTTCAAAATCTAGGCCTTAAGTGTTTCACTTAGAACAAGATAGGAGGTAAATAAAGTAAAAATATTTAAGAGAGAGTTCCAAGAGTTGGGTTTAATTTATGACCTCTGTTTTTTGAATTCTAGATCGTTCTACATCCCCTCTTTCCACCCTCAGTTATGAATCAAGCTTCTTTTTCGAGTTTCCCATAGAGGGAGAAGAGATTACGTCTTAACTTTTGAAATTGAAAAACAGTTCTTAATCGGTAAGATGAGTCCTCATATTTCTTACTCTCCGACTAAACATGGTTATTCTTAGGGCGATCCTGACTCTCCTAGGTGTCTTAACAAATTTTCTGAGGATTTAAGCTTGCTCAAAAGAAGACCCCTGAAATTAATCTCCCCCTTTTTCTCTACAGACTAAGATGTTTTGAAAGTTGAAAAAAGGTTGGTCTAGAATAATCAAAACAGGTTGACAAACCTCCATTTCAATTTTTACATAGATACCACCCCTGGTATATTAAGTATCACTGATTTCCCCCGCTTCGTATTCATAAAGTAAATATAAGACAGATGGTGAAAGAAAATTCATATTTGATTTCCCCCATGTAGCCCAAAAGACAATGAAAGGAAATTCATTTAAATGATTTCCCTCGTCTAGTATAAAAAGACAGATAACTTCACCGAGGTACTGAACAATCTTGTTGGCAGTGAAGCAATATTTGAGGTTAAATGTATAATTAGCATTCGAAGCGGTGAAAGGAAATTCAGTAAAAAGGGACAGATAACTTCACCGGGGTACTGAACAGGCTCGCTGGCAATGAAGCAATATCTGAGGTATCTGTAAGGTTGTCATACTTAAATACCACTCTACTCTAGTTACCATTTTTTTCGAAACCGGATATGCAACCCAAGTCCAGACACGGCTCCCCAATTAAGAATATGAATTTTGCTTCGTTTGATGCAAGCCAAAAGCCCCAAATCTGTTGAGTTTCCTAAGATTGTTTTCATCATCTTAATGCTAACTTAATTTCAGTAACGAGAAGGAGAAGATCATGAATGAGACTGCAACTGAGCTTACAACAAATGAGAACTTTGAAAAGATTTTCAAAAATAAAAATGAAATCTCTTTTTTCCTTTGTATCTCCTTCCTTAGCAATTTCTACAGGGATAAACCCTTGATCCCATTAACCCAATGAAGGCACTAAGTCTACATGCTCTTCTCATCCCACAAGGAGACGAGGTCCCTAGTTGGAGCCTATGTTGAAACAATTCTTAAATTTTTTATCCCTAAGACCTAAACTTTCCTTTTTCGATTTTCGGCTTTTCATAAAACACAAGTTTCGTTATCATTCCCAAATGGACGGTACTGATTTCCCGAAGAACTCAATTATTTAAATAATAAAAGGAAAAAACCTAAAAGTATTATAAGAATCCCGACGCATTTTCTATAAAATTATTTTAATCATGATAAGCTTTAAACCTAATGGATTTAAGGTTAACTTTAAAGAGTTTTCGGGATTCGGGGTTTGCTGAAAACATATTTTTCAATACAAATTGAATCGCGAAATCCTGATCCCTGATTTCCCGAAATAAAGAGAGTTAGTTAAAATGCTAATTAATTAATTCTCTAATGCAAAAAGTTAAGGCTTAAGTTAATCATTTCGTGATTTCGGGATTCAGGGTTTAGTGATAACACATCTCTTGTCAAAATGATCCACAAAATCCCCAATCGTGAAATCCCAACCCATAATTTGTGTTAAACCGAACTAACTCTCTTTTGTCCTTAACCCTGATTAGTTAATTAATTAATATGAATTTAAGTCCTATTTTTAAACACGTCACGATTTCGCAACTTCGGAAATTGGGATTCATCAATGACATACTTCTTGTCAACATGATCCCCAAAATCCCGAAACGCTTAATATCAATCAATTACTTTGCTAAAATGTTTAAGTCTTAATTAACCTTGTTGCGATTTTGCAATTTCGAGATAACATACCTTTCGACAACACGATCCCCAAAATCCCCCCCAAAAAAAATCTTGACACTTAATCTATGATTATCACAAATTAACCTTTTTCCAAAGCATGATTATTGATAATCATTTTTTAGGGTTTTATTCAAGTTTCGGTTTCTGATTGAGTAAAATGTTCCTAGTTTTCTTTAAAATTCAAAGGTGCCAAAATATAGCCATTTTAAATAAAGAATAACTCGTGATACATGGTACTAATGCGTATCTCAGTAAAATATCTACCGCATTAAATGTCTTGAATTCTTGTTAGTTGCATCAATCTTTCCATTCTTAAATGAATTAAAAGAGCATTTGAATGTTTGTGTTTTCATTTTATCAAGCGCAAAAGCGCAAGAAGCACACAGCTGAGCTGATTCATTCCTTTTCTGTGACAGGTTTTCCATTTAACGTAAATTCATGGCACCAAAAAAGGCACCGAAGAAGAGTGAAGATACACAGGAAGGATATATCATCTCCGACACCATGCCACACACTAAAGACTCTAGTAAATCTTGGACTCAAATATTTGAATTTTTGGAATGTGAATTCAAGAATTCTCATACTAATTCTGAGAATCACTATCGGGATATAGCAGAATCAGAGCTTCATAAAATCGCAGCACGCCCTGGGCTCGTGGCATACAATGATATGATCAGTTGGGCCCTGGAAAAGGTCGATATCTCGATGAGGAGCATATTAAATGATCAAGGAGTCATCGTTGGCTCATTCAGGCCAATACATATACAAGTAATGTATAAAATCTCGCCAAATCCTAAAGATACTTTTAATGCTGAGTTTTTAGCAGAATTTCAGAGGAAAGAATGCACCGAGGTAGACTGGACTTATCCTGATATAATTAGAGACTGGTGGAGATGTCCATCAAAATTTAGGGCCGATATCCATGGGGTTTATGCTACAACATCCTTGAATGAATATGTGAGCTATGTAGCCATTATGCTGTGTAGACTTTTCAGGAGAAGAGATCCCTGCCATTTTCATGCAGATTGGGTGCCCTTTTTAGAAGAAGCTTCAGAAGGATATGATTTTAACTGGAGTAAGATTTTGTTAGATAACCTAAATCTCAAAATACAGATTTGCAAAATCTAAGGGACAATCAGTGGCATTTTACATGTCAGCATACATTATGGATGCAATCTTCTATGTGACTCCTTTTCCCTTAATGAATTGGAGTTGGAACATAACCTTTCCAGAACACATTCATGAATATCATTCTGCCCTTTGGGAAGAAAATGCTAAGGACGCATTTTATGAAATTTGTCCTTTTGTTATAATTATGATGCATAAAATATTTTTTGGATGTGAACCCCCTCGCATTTTTGATACAGTCATAAAAAATCTTAAAGCAATAGTCGATTGGTTTATTGACGAGAATTTTTCCTACATTAGGGTTTATGGTTGTTCTATTCCCCCTCATGCACTCACTAAATTCCTACCGAACAGATTGGTGTGTAGAGAGGTAGCCCACCAGATAGTAAAAGGTAGCATTGTATTAGAGCTAAAGGCAACTCATAAGAAGTCATGGCCAACTTTCCCTATACATATCGGAAAATTTTCATTACTGAATCTAGGCCATTCTAAAGTAGAGGCTGAATCACTAGAAGAAGTAAAATTGGTAGATATTGAACACAGAAAGCATGACCCCTATCAATTAGTAAGAAAACATTTGATGCATTGTAATTTAAAATCCTATGAGAATGAAACATTTGTTTATGATGACGTATTCAAGGAGGTTAAATCCTATGAAGAGGTATTGAATAGAGTACAGGCCTTGCCACCTAACTCATAGATTGGTTTCATGTCATTCTAGAGCCATAGGAGAAGCTATTTACCCAAAAGTTTGTAGGGTAAAGCTACAACCCCACCTCCAGAGCAGGAAGGGCCTCCCCCAGGCTTTGAAAAAAATATACAGGACGAAGAAAATACTAAAGGAAAGATGAAGGATATTGGAATACCTTCACAAGACACAGAAATTTCCCAGACAAAAGAATCAGAGGCAAGGAAGGGAAAGGATCTAGAAACATCCCCAAAATTCCCTAAGGATGTTCTAGAAAAGACAGGAGGAAAAGCATTGACAAAACTTGGAAGTCCCATTACTTCTTTGACTCCATTGCAGTCCACTTATGGAAACCCCCACGAGGGATCTCTATATGTCAGTGATCTGGAGCCAATTTCTAGGGATGAGATTCCTTCATCATATTATTTTTCAGTAAAAATAGAAGGGAAATCTTGAAACAGGAAATCCATCCAAGAGGAGATGGGATGGTTAAAAAGCATAGGGTCATTATAGATGGAAAGAAACTTAAAGATGGATAATTTTCCACAGAGATAGAAGGCACGATGGGAGATTTAGCATTGAGAAATTTATATTCTATGGGCAATTTTACAACTATGTTGGAACAAAAAGACCAAATGATAGCTCAGCTACAGGGTAAATTCAAAGAAACCGAAAGAAATATCAGTTGGGGAATAAAAAAGGGTCTAGAACAAGATAGATTAAAATATATTCAAGAGATTCAGAAAATGAAAACAAGCTTAGAGGAGGCAAATCAGACAATATAGGTCACTTAGGCACAGGTCCTAAAGTAAGAAGAAGAAAATAAACAATTACGAGATAAGATTAACACTATTTCAAATCAAGTGGTAGATCTTCAAATTTTCCAGCCTCAGGTATTGGGAATACATTTTAAGATAGAAGAAGAACAACATAAAGTGTTTTTAAATATGTAAGTTGTCAAGAATTACTTTCAGGAAACAATTAAATCTTTGGAGAATGTTCTCCAGAAAGAAAGAGAAGTGAAAGCGGCCAGAAGGACTTTCCAAAAAGCAGTAGCCCTTTCAACAAAGGAAGAGGTCAGAAAGATTAAAAAACTATCCATTTCAGAACAAGTTAAAGGAGATGTAATACTCAAAGTGTGGGAAGCAAACCTGGCTGAAAATAAAAGAATAACCAGAGATGTCAATGATGATTGTCAAGGAATTTTTGATCTCTTACAAAAAACTTCATTGAATATTGGAAAAAATGATTGTCCTGGGTTATTAGGAGAGATTAACATTGTCAAGCACCAGCTAAGGTTCAAGGAATATTTGGAGGAAATGAAGGTAGAGATCCCAAAAATTAAGGTAATCAATATCACTGAAATCGACAAATGGATAGTGATACCAAACTTAAAGTTGAAAACTATTAAGTTCACAAGGAAGATAATAGAAGATCATTTTCCCGAATTACAGAAAAGATTCTTCATATTTGAGGCAAAAGAGATACCAGATGTTCCCGGAGTTTTGGTGAAGTTTTTGGGAAAATGTATTCACTGTCTTGAGGCAGAAGAATGAAGTTCGTCAACACAAACATAAAGTACTCTTTTGAATATTTTCATCATTAGAATAATAAAGCAGTTAGAAAAGAAATGTAAATGGTTTGACATTATTCATCCATGTAACCGTAGTCTTAGGAAGTTGGTTAATCACCAATGGGAAAATATTTGATGATCATGTATAAATATATTTTCAGAAGACTGAGAAAAGGCTTTTGTTTTTTTGAGAGAGTCGATTGTATTAAAAGTTTTCCAATCCACTATGATATACGATACAGACAAGATTCTGAATCCTACCAACTTGTAGCTATGTGTTCTTTAACCTTGTTTACCATATTTTTCTATGTTTCCCTTTCAATGTCTTTCTAATGAGTGATCAATTTGAAGTTTATTTTATACATCTTTTATAGTTTAGATTGATTTGGTTATCAAATTATTTACAACTTTTCCTCTGAAATTGCTATTAGTAATTTTAAGACCCGTGGATCATTTGAACCGTGATATTTAACACTTCATTAGAAATCTCATTTTCTTCTTTATTTCCTATTATAATATGAGATTCTTTCTTGATTAAAGCCTCATATTTTTAGTAGTATTTCTTTGTTATTTTACGATTCTCAAATTGTTTCAAGTCCAGGAAACGACCTCAACTGTATTTATGTTATTATTTTGAGTTTCAAAACTATTTTTCCTATTCTCATCTCTTAAAAAACCGAAGTAACAATTTATCAAATTCTTTCACAACTAAATACATTTTTACTCCCTTTGACTATCCCAAATAACAAACAACCCAACATAGAACCTGGTCTCCAAGATCAAACCAATATTGCTTTAAACCTATTTAATACTATTCTGCAAACATCGACTAACCAAGATGAATTAGAACGTTCATGGGTTTCTATTGAGAGAGATATCATCATCCAAGAACAATGAGAAGCTAGACAGAGACAGTTAAGAAACTGATTCTGCTTTACCCTTTTTTTTTATTCTTATCCTTTAATTACCTTTAAATTTACGGATGCCTTGACGATATACTTTACAGCCTTAAAGTATAAACTCAGAAAGAACATAGTTTATATCCCATTGAAGCCTGTAAGAAAAAGGGACGACAAACCTATTTCCAGGTGCCACAAAAAGTACTCCTGCACCGGCTCCTTCACATGATAGAGCATCGTCAAAAAACATTTATCAGATCCCTGTACTATGCATATTTTCATAATCTTTCTCTTCTATGTAGTTTTCTTCCATGCAACTATCTATACCATCATCAAAAGACAAAATACAATTTCCTAGATCTTGATCAATAATGTAAACAGGAAAATTGTTAGGATTCTGAGGATCGCTCATGGTATAGGCTAACCTTGTTTCCTTGTATAACCTAGTAAGTTGCCCACCAAATACAGGAATTGTGGCATAAGTCATGTCCAGTTGAAGGGATCCCCCAAGTTTGGCTCCCCACGACCTTGATAACAGTAATTCATATTTTGGGGGGATATCAGCAATAACTACATCCATCAAAACACTTTTGACTGGGACCTGTGCAAGGGTGACTACTAAATATTTTATCATACCTAAGCACTTGACTCTTCTTGAATCAAAGGAGTAGAGATATCCATAAGTTCAGGTGATCTCGAGGCCTAGCCTATCCATAATAGCTTTGGGCATCACATTATGTGAAGCTCTAGAATCTAGCATGCAGTTATGCAGCAGTCGATCATGCACATTTAGGGTGATATAGAAAGGGGAAAAAATGTTTTTGGCGCCCTCGAAATTGTTGGAAATATGGCTACAACAGAGATGACGCAGATGATCAAGGCGCAGATAATGGGGCGATTGTTGGAAATATGGCTACAACAGAGATGACGCAGATGATCAAGGCGCAGAT
>JZKD02S0999934.1:179744-231145 GCA_000966675.3 Picea glauca
TTTCATACCTGTAACAGAAATGTGGACCGAAAGTGATATTTGGCTTGTCATCTTCCAAATTTATTTCTTCTGATTGACTTTCTTGATCCAAACAACCTATCACCTTGGTTATTTGTTTTTGATATGTAGGGTTTTTTGCTAATTCAACCAGCGGAATCGGTATTTTGATCCTATTTATTTCATTTTTGACACTAAAACCACCACCACCTTTGTCCATTTCCCTGGTTAAAACCTCGATCTCTTTCTTCTCTAACTTATTTGTCTGATTTGACTTATTACTCATGAGATTTCTTGCCAGTGAGGGTGTCTCAGCTGACTTGATTTCCCTAGTTTGGGTCTCAACTTTATTCATTTTGAGGTTCAATGAGTCTGCCTCCTTTGTTTTGTTGTTGGATGTTTCAGTCTCTTTTGGGGCAGGCACATATATTTCACCTTTAGGGAGAATTTTCTTCAGTTGAGGACTCGACGTAGGTTTGTTTTTAGACCTCAAGTTATACCTTGATTGGACCCCAGCTATCATGGAATCAAACATTTCTTGACATACAACGAAGTCATTGTTGTTTATATCATCTTCTTCATTTGATGGTTGGAGTGTGTTCAACGACCTCTCATAATCTTCTTTAGTTACATAGGGCTGAATGCATTTGTCGCCCAAATTTGTCACGTCTTCTTCAAGTCCCTCGAAATCATCCAGGTCATTTCCTCCTATAAAATTTTCATTTTTTAAAGGGGTTTGGATTTTCTGATCTTCATTTTTAACCTGCCTTTGTTGATTTTGAGGGTTGGGGTTTCTTCTAAATTCTCTTTTAATGAAAGGATCACTCTTGGATTGGTTTAGCTCCATTCTGGAATTCTTATTCGACAATTATTTAATTACCCTAGCCATATCATCCATTTTGTCGTCTGTAGATCTATTCGATCCTGAGGGTCTCGATTGTTCCCTAAAACATCTAGTTTCTTTGTTCCCCATTTCTATCCTAGCTTTCAACTTACCAAAGGCCATCATGTCAGACTCAATTTCCACAGTTGTTACACATTATTTTCGTCATCCCTATGATCGTTAATGATGTAAACCTATCTATTGGCTTCAAAGGGGTCAATGGCCTGAGTTCCTAAAGAGAGAAGGGAGAAGAACTTTTCCTGAGAAAAGAAGTTGCATTTTCCTATGTAAAAATCCTTATAAAAAAGGAAGTTCGCAGGTTGCTATATAGGCAAGGTGCGAGAATGACCCATTCTCGTAGGTTTCACTATAGCTAGGGTGCGAGATGTTCACAGGTTTCTCTATAGCTAGGGTGTGAGAATGCCTATACGTGGGAAAAATGAGCATTTTCTCGAATCTTCTAGAAGGAGAAACTTCTATGGTGAGGTGGCATCCGAATGGTTTGGATATTACTCACTTTCATGATTTAGTGGGATCATCCTAACCTCCTCACCTTATCCTCTTCAATTATAAAAGGAGAGGAGTTCTCATGGAGAAAGTTATCTTGGGTTAGCTTTGTTGGTTCTTGAGCTTGTTAGCTTTGGTTGGCTTGTAATTATTAGCTTGGTTGGAGTGGCTTTGAGATTTGCTTTGTTAAGATAGATTGTGAATATCATCAGATCTATGCTCTCAGAATTCTTGGAGTCAAAGTGTGTGGGGAATGAAGGACAGTTGGAAGGGACCTTACGACATCAAGGATATGGTTGTAATATCTCTTTCATATTTAATATGATACAGTAATATGATTCTTTCCTATAAAACTTCTTGTGTTTTATTGTATGATTCCTTGATCACATACATAGGTTTTTATTGAGTTTATTCTATTGCTATCACTTTGGTTGGTTTGTGTTGTCTTGGTCTTGACCTCACAAGAGCACCAGAGTGAAGCAGGAGCAACAAAGACCCTAGGAAGCGATACTACTTGGTATGTTACCTGTTCCTTCCTACTATTAAATTCAATATCTAAAACTTAAAGAAAGCGTCATGTTCTGGTGTGTTTTGTTCTAGATCCAAGTGGATCTAGGGAGATTGGTTAGTGTCTGCACCTATGGATTTATCCACTAACAACAACATCATCTTTCATTCGGGTTAAGGTAGCCCCCCGTCTTTCTCTTACGAGAAGGCCAAAGTTGGGTTCAAAAGCTCCTGCGAAGGTTACTTTGGTTGCAGGTTGGGAGGGTTTGACTTTGGCTGGGATCTTATTATACAGTTTATTAAATATTTGGATAAATTCCATAATTGTTTTTGAATTCCTTTTCTTTAAAGATCAGAACTCGGTTAGATAATATAAGTGGTGTTTTCTCTCACCCCATTGTCTAAGAAAGGCATCTTCTAAGGCATCGTAAGATAAGATAGACCCTGCGGGTAGGCTTTGAAACCGGGTTCGTACCTGTCCTTCAAAATTTTGAACAAATAATCTCGAATAAACATCTTCGTGTTCCAGACCTAGAATATTAGTGAACTGATCGAAGAAATTTATATGTTCGGCCGCAGTTAAGTCCCCTTCCTCTGTAAATTTTGGTAAATATTTTATATAATTTTCAGGAAGGTCATGAAGAGGCGCGGGTAGAAGTAAAGGTGCATATCTTCTAGTTACTTTAGTTAAAACTCTGGGGGGTGGGGGAGGCGCTTGGCTTCCTGCTCCTCCTCCAGCGACCGCCATTGGTATTACCTGACGGGGATAGGGTGTGTTATATAGCGGGTTCTGGAAGACTAAAAATAGATTCTTAGCTTCTTTGAGAGATGAGAGAAGAGAAGATGAGTAAACGGAGACACGAGGACTTGGCTCTTCGTATTTGCAGGAGACGTAATCAGGGGATCCCATGGGTGTGATATTTGAGTATATAATATACTATTTGAGACTTGGTGAGGTCGGAAAGTCTGAAAGGAGAATCGGTGGGATATCAACTGCTGATAAATTTACTGTCGGGTTTTTACCTTTGTGTTCGACAGAGGTTTTCAGAAGGATTTCAATTTTAACCACAGAGTTGAATAAAAATGAATTAGTGGTTTCAGGAGGTGTACTATGCGAATTTGAAGGTTCACAAGAACTTTTGGTCTTGTGCTACGGGTGTTTAAGATGATAGAATGCAATAGTCGGCTTAAGTTAACCTCTAGATTTTAGTATTTTTTTGGGATCTGAAACAGGTGTGGTCTGCTTATTCCCTGGGTTTTGTCAAGTATTCCTTGAACCGGATTCTAGCTTAATTATACGTAGAGTCACCAAGTGAAAGATAAGAAAATCCTTTAGAAAGTGATCACTCTTTGTTCACTATCAAAGGGTGAAACTTGAAAATATGTCGTTCTTACCAGGGAAAAGGTTTCGTAACTTCGTCCCCGACAACGACGCCAAATAGATGTTGTTCCAGAGTCTCTACTTAAGGCTTAAATAAAAAGTACAGTGTCTAGACATCTTAAAGTTAGTAATATGTAAAAAAGGGAGGAGGGTATACCTTTGGGAAAGGAAGCTAGGGTTGATTTCTAGGTTGTCGTTGTCTGGCTTCCAACTGTTCCTGGATGTTTATATCCCTTTCAATTGCAGCCCATGAACGTTCAAGTTCTACCCAGGTGTTAGCCGTTTTAAGTATGGTATCAAAGAGATTTAAAGCGATATGGGTTTGATCTATCAAGTCGGGTTCAATATTGGGTTGTATTACAACAGGGACAGTCATAGAGGAACAAAAAAATTTAAAGAAATCCGAAAAGTTTTTATGTTGTATCAATTTAATTTTATAAAAGAGAACTTTAGAAATCAATATTAAAAGAAAAATGAAAACCAAAGGCCTTTTTCCGTAACTACATTATATTTGAAATAAATGGTGTATGAATTATGGGAAAAAAATTAAGTTGTCTATAGAATAAGGATCCTATCAAGAGAGAATCTCACTCTGTAAACAAAAGAAGAAAATAAGATAAGAAATTGTCTGATGAAGCATAAAATATGACAACCTAAAGATTCAATGGTCTTGTACCTGTTAGTAGCTGATATAGAGGAAAAACTAAAAACAATAGATAGCTAAATATTAATCACTGCAGTAGAAGTTTCACTAAGTTGCAATGTGATGCAGGAGCATCTACGACTTCATCAAGCGAGCCAACGTGGAGGAAAGAGAAAAATAGCTAGATAGCACCAGCGCATAACTTTTTGAATTACTTTGACAAGATTGTTGCATCATCGTTTGAATGAATGCATTCATATGAAGCGCACTTGTAATGTAATGTAGATAATAAGACATTAAATAGTTTTAATGCGGGTAGATAGGGTTAGCTGTAGATTAGACAGTTTCATTTTCTGGGAGGGAAAACGAATATAGGCACCCTCCTTGTACATTGTATTATTATCCTGAGAATTATTCAGCATTAGCATAGAGAGAAATAGAGAACAGAGCAGAGACTTTGTGGAGAAACCCCATGTACAGACATTGAATTAGTAGGAAAGACCTTGATTCAATTTCATGGCTGTGTTTGAATTGTGTGTATTGTTGATGTTATGTTGTTGCATACTTGCTTCTCTTTATGCTTATCTTCTATATGCTGCATATGTGATTGCATATCAGGTTCAAAACCTGAGAGAATGAGAAATGAGTTTCAATTGTTTCTCTGTTTGAGCCAGGAGATTCTAAATAAAGTGCAGTCGAATTCCTCTGCATAGAGTGCGTTGAGGAGGTTCAACAGTGAAGCACTTATTCTCATATCCCGGAGTTGTGTTCTGTTATTCGAACCGTGCAGGTGAGTGCAGGTCGGATTGACGTCTCAGTAGCAAGTCTGAAAAGGGTAAGGCCGGGTTTGCTGTGACTGTGAACGCACCGAACCTGGAAGATTTCAACACTGGGGAGAGTTGTTGAAGGTCGAGTGCGAGCAGGGTGCTCAAAAATATCCATGAAGGAGTCAGAGTTATAGAAGCTCAAGAGGGATAGCGCTTTTGTCTCTCGGTGGGATCAGACTCAGTGAAATCCACCCAGAGCGAAGGTGGTGAAGCGGAGAACTCTTCAAGAGGAAGAGAATCGACGACTTGAAGTTGCCGAGTAGATCTTCGAAACCCCGCAGACCGTCAGATCGTGGAGGAGCTGTGAGGGAATTAACTCGCAGGCGCACGGAGGGGTCCGGTTTCCATTGAACATCGGCATATCGGGGTTGGCGAGTGCAAGCATTTCATGCACATCGAAATCGCGAGTTGCGATTTCCCGATTTAATCGGAGCCGTCGATCATCGGAGGGACAGGTGGCACGAGATCCCAAGGGCTCGGGACTCAACACTTCGGCATTTTCGAAGTCGAAAGGAGCACGGAGAGACAGCGAAGCCCCGAGTTGCGATGGGTCCCACGGAGACGGCGTGGAGTATAACATGTGGCGTCGCACATCGGCATTCAGGGTTTTGAAAGGCGAGGGGATCACGACCTTTCATCTGCCGATTTCCCGATAGGGAAATCCCCGATATACAGATCATTGACCGTTGACCATCGACACTTGGGACTTGGTGTTTGAGTGGCCGGGAGCAGTGTTGCAAGCCTCGCGATATCACGAGACCTGATCTCCCGATACGCGAAGAGGAGATCGTCGAGAAGTATCCTGTGGGTGACAAAGACTCCCGAGAGGAGTTAGAAGGGCATTGACTCTTCGGGACTGTGAAGTGAAGAAGGTCCTGGTGGAGTGACCGCACCGTCGAGGGCAGGTTGCGTCAGAGTGGTATCAGAGTGAGTATTCTTGTCTGTATATTTCAGGCAGGAGGAGAGAAAGAGGAAAGGAAAGCACTCTGATACTCACGAATTGCATCAGAGTGGTATCAGAGCGGGAAGTGGAGCTCTCTTTGTTCAGGTAGTAGGGAGAAGCAGATTTCGCCATGCCGCCCAGAAGAGAGAGGCAGTCACCTGATCGAGAGGACAGGGATGCTCGAAGAAGGGGTAGGCCAACAAGAAATGTTGAGATGGAGCGAGAAATTCGAGATCTCCGAGCCAGGCTTGAGGAGATGGAGACCACCCAGAGACGTGGTGTTGGTGCAGCAGGGTTCAGTGATTTCGAGGTTGAAGAGGAAGCTGGACATGCTAGAGAAGAGGTCACGGCAGAGGATGCATCAATCGAAAGGATGATTAGAGCCATTTCGAGGATGAGCTCGAAGACGAAGATGGACATTCCCGTCTATGAGGGAAGTCTAAATGCAGAGGAATTGCTGGATTGGATCTGAGCATTGGATACCTACTTTGACTATGAAGATATCGAAGAGGACAAGAAGGTAAGGCATGGTGTCACGAAGCTGAAGGGACATGCAGCCTTATGGTGGGACGAGCTGCAGGCAGAGAGACGTTCCCGGGGAAAACAGAAGATCAAAAGATGGGATCAGATGATCGCTAAGATGAAAGAGAAATTCATTCCGAGGGATTATCAGATCACTCTGTTCAGGCGCATGCAGAACCTGAGACAGAAGTTGATGACGGTGAAAGAATACACCGAGGAGTTCTACAAGCTCAACATCAGAGCTGGTCATCGGGAGAGTGATGACGAAAAGGTGGCGAGATACCTGAATGGTCTCAGGTATGACATTTAGGATGAGATGAGCATGCTGACCATCCGAACCGTTGAGGATGCATACCAGATGGCTCTGAAGGCCGAAGAAAAGATGAGCCGCAAGCAAGGTCAGCGAGGGCGGGGCAGGAGCCAGCCCAGAGGAAAAACTGTTGTTCAAGAGATAAAACAGAAGCCCAAGGAGGATTGGAAGAGGCCTCAGGGTAGAGCTGAAAGAGGTGGAACCTCACAGCAGAGGCAGCAAAATTTTGAGCCGAGGAGACAGCAAGATGATCAGCAAGGAGGATATGCTGACGTGAAGACATTTCCTCGTACCCTAGGTAGAGGCAGAGGACGAGGAGGAGTTATCACATGTTTAACGTGTGGTAAGGATGGACATAAGGCCGTTGACTATCCAGACAGGAAAATGGACGGAGGAAAATCTCACATCACTGAGGCGCATAAGCGTGATGCTGAGAGAGAAGATGCTGACAGCGGTAGATCGCTGGGGACGCACAAAATTATTTTGGCACCTGAGAAAGAGGTGGACAGCTCAGTGCAGAGGAGCGGACTATTTAGGATAGCTTGTACAGCTAAGGACAGAAAGTGCAAAGTCATAGTTGACAGTGGGAGCACTGATAATCTCGTTTCGACCGAGATGGTGGAGAAATTGGAGTTGACGACAACTAAGCACCCGAGTTCATATAAAGTCTCGTGGTTACAGAAAGGACACCGGGTAAGTGTCACTAAACAATGCTTAGTTAAATTTAAAATTGGGAATTATCATGATGAGATTTTGTGCGATGTTATTCCCATGGATGTGTGCCATATATTGTTGGGAAGGCCATGGTAGTATGATAGAAATGTTGTTCATGATGGAAGGATGAACACATACACCTTGGAGAAGGATGGAAGAAGTCATAAACTGCTGCCGATAAGAGATAAGGAAGTAAAGTTGGAGGCTAGCAGCACGATACTTCTCATGAGTGGGAAGGAACTTCTCACAGAGCTGGAGAAGAATGAAGATCCACAATTCTTTGTTGTCAGGAAGATGAGAATTGTCCTGACAAGCACAAGGGTGGACGACTTGCAAGAGGAGATTCAGCAACTGCTGGGAGAGTTTGTTGATATCATCGTGGATGAAATACCTCGTTCGTTGCCACCGATGAGGAGTGTGAGTCACCACATTGACCTCATACCCGGAGCAAGTCTACAGAATAAGGCAGCGTACAGGCTGACACCTCAGGAGAATGAGGAGGTCAAGAGGCAGGTATAGGATCTGCAGGAAAAGGGACTGTTCAGAGAGAGTCTGAGCCCGTGTGTCGTTCCAACGGTACTAAGTCCAAAAAAGGATGGAGGCTGGAGGATGTGTACAGACTCCAGGGTGATTAATAAGATCACCATCAGGTACAGGTTTCCGTTGCCGAGAATGGACGACTTGATGGATTGCCTGAGTGGGGAAAATTACTTTTCCAAAATAGATCTCAAGAGCGGATATCATCATATCTGGATGAGAGAGGGAGATGAATGGAAGACAACATTAAAAAAAAACGAGGGTTTATACAAATGGCTGGTCATGCCATTTGGTTTGACAAACGCGCCAAGCACTTTCATGAGGCTGATGAATGAAGTCCTACGAGAATTCATTGGCAAATTTGTGGTCATGTATTTGGACGACATATTGATTTTCAGCAAGACGAGGGCTAAACACTTGAGGCATTTGGCCACATTGATGAGAATATTACAGCAGTAGAAGCTGCTGATCAATTTGAAGAAATGTTCCTTCATGCAGACAGAACTCATTTATTTGGGTTTTGTGATTTCGGCAAATGAATTGAAGATGGATCCTGAGAAGGTTGAAGTGATCAGGAATTGGCCATCGTTGAGAAATTTTTTTGACTTAAGGAGCTTTCATGGTTTGGCAAGCTTCTACAGAAAATTCATTCGGAATTTTAGTGGAATCAATGCCGCGATGATGGACACTGTGAAAAAGCGGCATAAAAATTTTCATTGGATAGCAGAGGCTGAGAGAAGTTTCAATCTGTTGAAGCGAAAGATTACATAGCAGCCAATTCTGGTGATGCCATATTTTCAGAAGACCTTCCAGGTGAAGTGTGACGCCAGTGGATATGCTGTTGGAGGGGTCTTGAGTCAGGATGATAGACCTGTGGCATACTACAGCGAGAAGTTGGATGATGCCAAACTGAAGTACTCCACATATGATAAAGAGTTCTATGCCATTATCCAGGCATTGAAAAAGTGGAGGCATTATCTCATACCCAAGGAATTTGTGTTGTACAACGACAACCATGCATTGCAGTTCATGAGTCAGCAGGAGAAGCTGAACCAGAAGCATGCAAAGTGGGTGGAATATATGCAGAATTTTACATTCGTGATAAATCACATTTCGGGGACTGCGAACAAGGTGGCTGATGCCTTGAGCAGAAAATGTTTACTGCTGCAGGAGTTCAGGGTCAAGACTTTAGGTTTTGAAAACCTGAAAGATATGTATGCAGGCGATGCGGATTTTGCAGAGGCATACGAGGCAGCCGAGAACCCAGGTCTCAGGGATAGGAGTCCGTGGATTGACTACCTGATCCAGGATGGATTTCTATTCAAAGGCAATCAATTGTGCATTCCAGATTTCTCTATGAGACAGAATTTGGTGAAGGAGAAGCACAGTGGAGGCTTAGCGGGTCATTTCGGGCATGAAAAGACATTCGCCAAGCTGAGCGAATCATATTTTTAGCCAGGCATGTGTGTAGATGTGAAGAGATTTGTTGACCGATGTAGAATTTGCCAACACGTGAAGGGCCGAAAGCAGAACACAGGGTTCTATCAGCCATTGCCCATACCCGAGAGGCCATGGGAATCCATCAGTATGGATTTTATGTTGGGTTTATCGAGAACTCAGAGAGGAGTTGATTCCATCTTTGTGGTGGTGGAAAAGTTTTCGAAGATGGCACATTTCATTCCGTGTCATAAGACTAGTGATGCAACCCACATTGCCAATTTATTCTTCAAGGAGATTGTGAGATTGCATGGATTGCCGAGGAGTATAGTCTCGGATCGGGATACCAAGTTCATAGGTCACTTTTGGAGGACGCTATGGAAGAAGCTAGGGACTGATTTAGCATTCAGTTCTTCTTACCATCCGCAGACAGATGGGCAGACCGAAGCAGTCAACAGAAGCTTAGGAGATCTGTTGAGAAGCCTGGTGACAGAGCATCACAACAGTTGGGATCAGATCCTACCACAGGAAGAGTTTGCGTACAACGATTCTGTGAATCGGAGTACAGGTAAGAGCCCATTTCAAATTTTGTATGGGACACAGCCAAGAGGAGTATCTGAGCTCAGAGAGTCAAAACAAGCTGAGACTAGCAGCGCGAGGGCTGAAGAATTTGTTGAAGCAATGCAAGAACTTCACGCAGAGGTGAAGCAGCGGTTGCAGAGATCAAACCAAGAATACAAGCGCAGAGCCGATCAGAGGAAGAGACAACTTCAGTTTGAATTTGGGGACATGGTTCTAGCGCACTTGAGAAAAGAAAGGTTCCCAAAGGGAACATACAACATGCTCAAGATGAAGAAAATCGGGTCGTGTAAAGTCCTGAAGAAGTTCGGGGAGAATGCATATGAGCTTGAGTTGCCAGAGGGCATCGATATATCTCCGATTTTCAACGTTTAGGATTTATACCCCTACAGGGCTGATAAAGCAGACACTGGAACTGAGGAACCAGTGGTCCAGTGGCAGAAACAGTTACCAGTGGCATAGAAACCGCAGATGGAGCGCATACTGGATAAGCAAGCAGGTAAGAAAACTAGGAGGAAGCAGTATTTTGAATACTTGGTGAAGTGGAAGAATCACGCAGTGGAGGATGCCAGCTGGGAAACAGAGGCAATAATACAAAAGCATGGTCACACCGTGCAGCAGCTCATGGACAGGAGCCCATGAAATCTTTTGAGCCGAGGAGTATGATGCAGGAGCATCTACGACTTCATCAAGCGAGCCAGCGTGGAGGAAAGAGAAGAATAGATGGATAGCACCAGCACATACCTTTTTGAATCACTTTGACAATATTGTTGCGTCGTCGTTTGAATGAACGCATTCATATGAAGCACACTTGTAATGTAATGTAGATAAGAAGACATTAAATAGTTTTAATGCGGGTAGATAGGGTTAGCTATAGATTAGACAGTTTCATTTTCTGAGAGGGAAAACGAATATAGGCACCCTCCTTGTACATTGTATTATTATCCTGAGAATTATTCAGCATTAGCATAGAGAGCAATAGAGAACAGAGCAGAGACTTTGTGGAGAAACCCCATGTATAGACATTGAATTAATAGGAAAGACCTTGATTCAATTTCATGGCTGTGTTTGAATTGTGTGTATTGTTGATGTTATGTTGTTGCATACTTGCTTCTCTTTATGCTTATCTTTTATATGTTGCATATGTGATTGCATATCAGGTTCGAAACCTGAGAGAATGAGAAATGAGTTTCAATTGTTTCTCTGTTTGAGCCAGGAGATTCTTGCATAGAGTGCAGTCGAATTCCTCCGCATAGAGTGCGTTGAGGAGGTTCAACAGTGAAGCACTTATTCTCATATCCCAGAGTTGTGTTCTGTTATTCGAACCGTGCAGGTGATTGCAGGTCGGATTGAAGTCTCAGTAGGAAGTCTGAGAAGGGTAAGGTCGGGTTTCTATGACTGTGAATGCACCGGACCTGGAAGATTTCAACACTGGGGAGAGTTGTTGAAGGTCGAGTGCGAGCAGGGTGCTCGAAAAGATCCCTGAAGGAGTCAGAGTTATAGAAGCTCAAGAGGGATAGCGCTTTTGTCTCTCGGTGGGAGAAGACTCAGTGAAATCCACCCAGAGAGAAGGTGGTGAAGCAGAGAACTCTTCAAGAGGAAGAGAATCGACGACTTGAAGTTGCCGAGTAGATCTTCGAAACCCCGCAGACCGTCAGATCGCGGAGGAGCTGCGAGGGAATTAACTCGCAGGCGCATGGAGGGGTCCGGTTGCCATTGAACATGGGCATATCGGGGTTGGCAAGTGCAAGCATTTCATGCACGTCGAAATCGTGAGTTGCAATTTCCCGATTTAATCGGAGCCGTCGATCATCAGAGGGACAAGTGGCACGAGATCCCGAGGGATCGGGACTCGGCACTTCGGCATTTTCGAAGTCGAAAGGAGCGCGGAGAGACAGCGAAGCCCCGAGTTACGACGGGTCCCACGGAGACGGCATGGAGTATAACACGTGGCGTCGCACATCGACATTCAGGGTTTTGAAAGGCGAGGGGATCACGACCTTTCATCTGCCGATTTCCCGATAGGGAAATCCCCGATATACAGAGCATTGACCGTTGACCATCGGCACTCGGGACTCAGCGTTTGAGTGGCCGGGAGCAGTGTTGCAAGCCTCGCGATATCGCGAGACACGATCTCCCGATACGCGAAGAGGAGATCGTCGAGAAGTATCCTGTGGGTGACGAAGACTCCCGAGAGGAGTTAGAAGGGCGTTGACTCTTCGGGCCTGTGAAGTGAAGAAGGTCCTGGTGGAGCGACCGCGCCGTCGAGGGCAAGTTGCATCACAATGCAACCTTCATCAGATGTATATAAGTGAAATAAGAATGAATATGAAATAACAGAGAGAACAAACTCATAACACAGTAGTGACAGAATTAGGAATCTCCAGATTGCTTTGTATTAATTCTCGAAAAGAGACAGTCTCTATTAGAATTAATCAAAAAGGTCCAGCCCTTTTTATTTGTTCAAAATGTATATTTATACAAATTTTTATGCGCTGGAATCTCAATAGTTCCAGAGGTTTTCAGTTACAATGAAAGGAGTCGAAACGTTTTGTTTATTTATCTCTGTTCTCATTTGGTACCCGAAACCTTCCCCTTCGCATGCTCCGTGCAACTAATACACTTCTCCACCAGCTGTGATATCAACTTAGATAGCTCTGCTTGATTATTTGCCTAAAAAATATAGAAGACTTTCATCAATAGCGACAACTTTCCTTCCACCTGTTGATTTTTGGCATTGATAGAGCATAACAGTATACTCGGTTTAATTAGCCATTTGTCTATTTTCACTATGTCTGTTTGAGTTATTTGTGATATTTCAGCTAATTCTCTTTCTTCATTTTCCTTGATATTTAACATATATTTAGTTTTATTGATCTGACCCAGTATCTCCATGCCACTTTCACCATCGGAACCCAACCAAATCTCACTTAACAAATCGAAAATTTCTTCGCAAGATTTCCCTAGCTTCATAGCTTGTTGTTTCCCTTCGGATATATTTTGCTCTCATTCTTTCAACAAGATATTAGCCCTAGTCTTCTTTGGGATGGGAAAACTAGAACTATTGCTTGTTTCCCTTCTCATTGTGGCTATAATAGCCTCCTGGAATGCCACCTGAGCTGCTCCGACTTCGCTTTCTTTAAGAGAGAGGTTTTTCAACATCTGATCAATGAGTTGGAAGCTTCTTTGAATTGTTTCTACTTTAACAAGCAAACCCTGTTGCGCTGCCAATAACCCTTTTTTGATCTCTATTGCTTGGGATTGAAATATCCCGATGTCGATTACCTGGCTTTCGGCGAATTCTAGTTTGGCCCAAAGCTAGTCTATCAATTCTCCCTGTTGTCTTATCTTAGTCTAACTCATCTGAACCATCAACTATGTCTATTCGAGATCAACTTTAAGCCACTCGATTTCTTTTTGATCTTTAATTATTGCTTGCTCTAAAGTCACACTTGTCTGATCTTTAGCAACAGTCTCTTCTGTAGCTAGTTTATCCTATAGCATCTTGATCAAATGATTTTTTCATTTTAGCTGATCTTTTAGGGTCCCAAATGAATATTGGTTCACCGTGGCGAAAGCCCCCAATGTTCCTGCTATTTGCGTCATGAATTCTTCTTTCTTCATATTTCTCCCATCAGTTAAAATTTTAAATTTCTTAGAGACAATACCTGCTTCTTGGTAGATTTCTTGTCTCACAACCACTTTCCTCTTCTTATTGAAGAAGAATTCATTCGGGGGTAGCTCTTCTACTGATATAGGTGTCAATGTTTCACTCAAAATCCAACTTGCATCTGGGATCTCCTTTGCAGACTGTAGGGTGGTAATGGAGGTGATGGGATTGCCGACCTATTTAGAAGATTCCCTGGGAGTAATGACCGGGGTTCACTCGCTCAGAGGATTTCAATTCTCGACTTCCTATTTCGGGTCCTCCATTTTCCTTTCCTCATATTGATGTTCCTCTTGACTAGGTGTTAAACCTTTAGAGCCTTTGGCTTCTATTTGCTACTCCTTTGCTATCGTTGGATCTTCACCTTGTAATACTGGAGGAAGGAAAATCCACCTATGCTCTTTGAATCTGACAAGATCGACCCTCTCTTCGGGCGATAGGGCTTGTATTCGAACCAAAACCTCGTCATAAGATTTCTCGCCTCAAAAAATATCATCATGAGGCAAATTCACGTGCTCAAATCTTTTAAGGAAACAACTGGCCAAATGATTACTCATGACCCTGTGTGGATCATGTTTCTTGAATTCGATGTGAACCAAATTTATATCTCCTACGGTTGTTTCCTCGGCCTTTGCATGCCTGAAGTCTAATAATGAATAGGTGTTTAAATGAATAGGAAAAGGTGGCCATACCTTTTTTGAAAACCCTTTTAGTTCTTTACTTATACTGCCAATTACGGTTTGCCTAGCGATCTCACGACTAGCCATCATGTTGGGTATAAGTAACGGTAAAGCATGTGGAGGGACGGAAGCACTGAAAACCCTGATGTATGAAAATTCTTTCTCCACGTACCAATCGGCCACTCTACTTAAATTTGTCGTGATGCTATTCGATATCCTAGGTGGTGGATTACCGAAGATGGCAACATGCATCGGTACCATTACCCAGTTGAAGATTTCGTATAAGAAATCCAAAGCCTTGTCCTCCCAAAGCTTAGAATGGTATACATGGACTACTGCAGCATCCGATGGAGCCCATGTCCAATTCATCAAGGGAAAAGGCGTCATCGAAAATACTGCATCCATGAGGTATGTGGACATAAAAAATGAAGCAGCTTTCCCTCTCGCTTTCTGCGTCCGATATTCTGTAATCGGACTGGTCAGACTATCAGACAACATTTTCGCCTAGTCGAAAGAATAGCCTTCTGCTATGGTGTGCATCAGAGGCACCCATGGGAGGAAAAAATGCCCGGTGTCTTCCTTCCCGTATAATCTATAGGTCATCATCGCTACGTATTTGAACTATGGTTCCAAAAAAGATATGGAATAAATTCCATTGTTATCTACCCTGAACTTCATTGGGTGTGAGACCCAATCCTTGATCAAAACAGATAATCTTTTGCCATATTTTTCGCAGTCCTTTCTTTTAAAATCCTCTAGAAACTCTGCATTGTATGTGAAGTTTGACGTGGATGGCAACTTGTACATAACCTATAATCTTTATGGTCTAAAGGTCCCAACAATGACCCTCTGCTCGTTGATGATGGTTCTAGTAGGGATTTCTACATGATCTAGTGCCCATCGGATCATGTCATAGTAAGGCAGAAGACTTGGCCTAGCTGCTAATTTGTGCATCTTTGCCTGGACAACGATCTTGTATTTGGTAGTCACGTCGTCTGTCTTGTTGTCATTGGAATCGAAAAAACAGTTCACCAACTCTTATTGCAAAACCTCTGAGACGTATGACTAGGTTCGTACAAAATCAACGCTTCGAGGTGAAGTATCTGAAACATTATCAAAACCTTGTCCTAAAACCTCAACGCTTTCCTTGGATGCTTTTCGTCGGGCCATGACAGGGGATTGTAACTTAGCTCTTCTGCAATAAAAATGTGTATACATATAGAATTTAGCTTACTGAGAAAAACTTCTCTGTGCGGGATAGAAATGAACTTTATGAATAAAATAGGAAGAACAAGATCTATATCTTCGACCATTTAACATATTGACATCCTTACAAACAGAATGGTCCAATCATATTTAGATAGAGATTTTGGCAATAAAAACCATATCCTTACTTTGTCGTTTCGGCTTATTTCCAATTAATGCGATAAAATTCGACGGTTCATGGCACAAGCTGGCACAAGGAACATTTGAAATTACCTTGTAAACCGTGCATTATTATCATTTGCATTAAACATTGATTATGCTGGCTTGGCTTCCTTAATCAGGATTTAAATCAACATTTCGACGTTCATCGTATCAGGACTTTTAACTCTAACCTTTCGAACCTCTAAAACCCAAGATTGCGATGATTAGATTTAATTAAGCAAGGACGTAACTAGGATTAAGTGTTTTAATTGATTATGCTTTAATTTATATCACGACTTCATGGATAGGGACTTTGAAGGTATAGTTTTTGGGAGGAATGTATGCCGAGTCGCGAAATCCCGAGAAACTTAAATCATGGTCAAAACTAATCAACCCTGAATCTAACCTGGGTTACTTGGGTAAAATTTTTGTGGCTTCGTCTTTCAGAGTTTTAGCGGTAATGTTTTAGGAGAGAGTGAACACCGAGACGCGAAATCCCGACAACACTTGACTGGGGTTTACATGGTCTCACTCTTAGCTTTCACCTAAGGTAAGCTTTTAAAAAATTTCACGACCTCGCACATCGGGGTTTGTAAATCTTGTGACTTGTAACTTCTGAAGAGAGATATTTCAAGGTACAAAAAGCAACAACCTTCGTTTAACGATAAAAAGTGGTAACTTATGAAACATTACATCCCCTGCTATATCGCATGTCGAGACTACTGAGATTTTTAGTAGGTCAATGTCACGAAGCAAAAAAGAACTTAAGAACCGACATTTGACTTTTAAATAGATTTGAACCAAATGAAAAAGGCGGCTCCAACACTTTCAATCATGAAATTTAAACAAAGAAAACAAAAATTTTAATGAAAAGCTCATATAACGAGCTAGCCCAATAAATCTCCTTTAATACAAAAGACATAATCATTTTTAAATGTAAGGAGGAGGCAACTACAAAAATATTGTATCTCTTTGTGATGATAAAATTCGACAGAATTGGTGGTTGCCAACGATGGTCACACACTGGGTGAAGCAGTTATCTCTACATTAGTAGAAATTTTGTATCAGGGGCACAGATGAAATAAATTTTTAGAAATAGTTAATGACAGATTAAGCATTCCGATACTAACTCAGAAAATAACACAGTCATAGCATTGGATGTATTTCTGTCCAAAAATTTAATCTGGTATCTTATTTAGATCACAGGTGTAGCGATGTTTATACAGAAAACTTCGATATCGTTTGCAGGGCTACTGCTGCCAACACGCGTCCACAGCCTCGCCAGGGATGTCATTTAAATGACTCTAGCACCTCTATCCTACCCAAGAGTCATCCATTCATGAAAAACACATCTTCACACTTGATCAAATTAAAATGCATACATGAGGATATTCTTAAACCCATCATTTCTTCGCTACCAGCAGGTTTGTTGAGTACTCGACGAAGTTGCCTTCATGTCATGTATGAATTTACCCTCTGCCAGTAGAACTTTTTAGTGTCCCGACGGGTTTACATACAATTTCCACACATTATAATGCTTCCAACTCTCTAAAATTTGTTTATAAATTTCCAGAAACTTCATGATATTTAAGAGAGCGGGGTGATACTGAAGATCTCATAGTCTGGTAATGAAAAGATTGATCATTTAAGAATAATTTTTTTTCATGGCTTTCATCGTGATTTGGACAATTAGATTTCTTTCAAGAAATCATATCTAGGATGGGGAAGCACAATTGAGTTGTCCTCATTAAAACAAGGATAGTGTTAGAAGTTTGTTAAGGATAATTGCGTCTTCCTGTAATTTTAATGAGAAACCAGAAACACTGATTGCACAAAAAATTCCCTCTGCTGATCTAAGTTTAGCATTTATTGTTCAGGTGCTTGAAATGTTACCAATTGCTGCTAATGAATAATAATTTTGATTCCCTTCAACAAATTAATGGTGATTCAGACATAATCATTTTAGAAAAAAAATCAAAATCAAGCAAAATGAAAAGAACCAAAATAAATAAATAAAAAAAAAAATAAAAAAAAATATCTATTTATATATTTACAAGAGGGTGGATCAGAAATCCTCAAGCGAAGTACCTCTTGAGAGCCTGGCCATTCACTAGGAAAGTATCCAGCTTTCCCTCCAATTTATGCAGACGAAAAAAGCTAGGACCCAATTTTTTAGAAATTACAAATGGTCCCAGCCACAGGTTCTAGAACTTGGTATGTTCCCCCTTACCCTCATGCACTTTGTACCACTTTAGAACCAAATACCCAACATCAAAATTCCTTTTAGAAGATGAATTTTCATCAAACCAACTCATCACAATTTGTTGGTGTTGGTCAAGTTTCTGCTTCGCTTGTGTTCTCACCTCTTCTAGTTTTAATACAACATTAATCCAGTTTTCTAGAGGACAATATTCTTCTTGAACTTTTTGCGATAATTACAGAGAAGGAAGTAAGACATGTGAGGAGATGATGGATTCTCTTCTGTAGATGAGGAAGAGAGGAGAATTACCAACAGAGGCTTTTGTAGTTACCCTGTCAGCCCAAAGTGCATTGTACAATGCATTGTGCCAATTCTTGTGGTTTTTTGAAACTGTTCTTTTGATAATCTTGATTAAATTCTTATTTTTCGACTTGGCTAAACCATTCCCTTGAGGGTAGTAGCTGGAGGAATTCTTCATTTTAATCCCTTTTTCCAAAGAGAAAACATTCATATCAAGGGATGAAAAATAAGAGGCCTTGTCAAAAACCAGACATTCAGGGATTTTGAATTGAGTGATGATATGAGAGTTCAAAAAAGACACTACCTAATTGGTGTTGACCACTTTTAAAGGTAAATCTTGAGACCATCTTGTAAAATAGTCTGTTTCTGTGAGAATGTACTTGTGTTGTTGTGAGGAGGGTGGATTGATTGGTCCAATAATGTCTAGGCCCCATTGCTGAAAAGGTGCATCTACAGTAATAGGATGCAAAGGAAAAGATGCCTTTTTGACCCATCCTTCATCCTTTTGACAGATTATAAATTTGTGGGACAATGTATAGGCATCTTTAAACAGGTTAGGCCAATAGTATCCGTCCCTTATTACTTTGTGGGCAATGGTATATCCACCAAAATGACCACCGGCATCACCGGAATGAAGTTCATCGAACACTTTTTCAAACTCCTCTTTTTCCAAACAACGCAGAAAAACACCATCAAAGTTCTTTATAAATAATATATAATTGATCAAATGGAAAGATGTAGATTTAAGCCTAATTTCTCTTATGTTTTTGAGATCAAGATTGTGAGGAGAAGATCCTTGCGTTAAATAAAATCTAATGTTCTGATACTAAGAATTGGGTGTAGCTTGTGCGCAACTGATATGTTTTTCATTATGCTGATTTACAGTTGATGTGCTTATTTGACTTTATAATTCCTCAAATGAATTAGCCACTATTTTACACGGGCCTTCACCTCTAACAATTTGGGCAGGAATTATTTCAAGGTCATATTCTTGTAGGGATGTCATCCAATTTTCCCTTTTCTCACCCAACTCCTTTTGTACTAACATATATCTCACAGTGGGGTAAGGAACCACAACTTTGGTCCTAGATTTCAATAGATAAGACCTGAAGTGTTTCACTGGATTAAAAACAACATATGCCTGCTAATATACCGTGGGTTAATTAAGTTTTTCTCCTTTAAAATCAGAGCTCATGAAGTCAATGAGTATCTCATTGCTTTCAACATTTTTCTGTGTAAGCACAACAACATAGGATCTGTCTGATGCAAAAGTGTAAAGAGTAAAATCTTGAGAAAAACCGGGACTCATCAAGGAAGGTGCTTCTATTATTTATTTTATAATTGAATCAAAATCATGACTTTCTTGTGGTCCCCATCAGTACAAAACATCCTTCTTAATTAGATTTTGTATCTCGGTCTAACCATTTCAGAGAAACTCCGGAGAAATCATCTGACAAAATTAATCTTACCCAAAAAGGATTGTATGGCATTTTTGGAAGAGGGAGGGGGAAGTTTAGCAATGGCTTTGGTTCTCTCGAGATCAATAATTATTCCATCCTTAGACACTATAAACACAATAAGTTTTCCTTGCTCTACTGCAAATACTGATTTCTTAGGATTGAGAGATATGTTGAACTTGCGGCATCATTCTAAGACATCCCTAAGGTGAGACAAGTGATATTTATTGTCTTTTGAAAAGACAGTGACATCATCAAGATAGACCACAATTGATTGGTTAATGAGGCCATGGAAAGAAATATCCATTGCTCTCTGGAAACTGGCACCGACATTTATCAATACAAAAGGCATTTTCCTGTAGGCGTAAGTGCCCCATGGGGTATGAAAAGCGGTTTTAAGCTAGTTCGAAGCAGACATAAGGACCTGGTTGTATTCCAAAAAACCATCTAATAAAGATAGTCTTTCAGAAACAGACACTTGTTGAAGTATTTGTTCTATTGGTGGAAAAAGGTAGTTGTCCTTATCAGATGCTTGATTTAAATTTTGAAAATCGACACAAAGCCGAATTTCACCATTTTTCTTCCTTACAAGGACTAAGTTAGACACACATTGATTGTGCCTAACAAGGAAAATTATCTTTGCAATTAGTAATTTATTGAGTTCCGTTTTAATGATAGGTTCAAATTTAGGATGCATTTTCCTCAATTTTTGCTGGAAAGGTTGAGTCTAGGGTTTCATAGGGATTATATGTTGTATAATGTTTGGATCGAAAGTATTCAAGTTTATGCAGGAGCATCGCCAGCACATCAAGTGAGCCAGCGCGGAGGTGGGAGACAGTTGAATAAGCCAACACGAAATTTTGAAAACACTTTGGAAATTGTTGCGCAAGTCTTTAATGAAAGCCATTTATGAAGGCGCACTTGTAAATGGACCTTGAGCGGATATCTCTCATCCTTTGGTAGATAGATGGAATTTATTTTAGTAAATGATGGTAGGTAGATTTTAATTGTAAATTTGATAGCTTTAGAGTCCAAGAGGGAAAACAGATACAGACACCCTCATTGTATCATTGTAACATTATTGAAAACAGGAGCAAGAAGAGAAGAGCAAGCAGAGAATATTGTATGAAGAACACCCATGTACAGGCATTTGAATTAATAGAAGGAAGCTTTGATTCAAGCTCATGGTTTGTGGTGTTTTCTCTGTGTATTGATGTTATGCTCAGGAATGTTTGCTTCTTGTTATGCATTTTCTTTGTATATGTTGTGCATGTGATTTCATGTTTCAAACTGAAGTCTGAAAGGGAGAGAGAGTGAGGTTCAATTGTTTCTCTATCTGAGCCAGGAGATTCCTGCAAGGTGTGCATTTGAAAACATACGCAAGGAGTGCGTTGATGAAGGCTCAGGTAGTCTAACTCTCGTTCTCATTCACCCAGAAGTGGATTTGGATTGTTGAAGCCGTGCAAGGAGTGCGCAGGCTGAAGAAGAAGTCTCAGTTGTAAATCTGAGCAAAGGAGATCGAAGAATGTTGTTGTAGGAGTGCGTAGAGTCGGAAGGATTCAACACTTGGGAAGTGTTGCATGTTTGTCGCAAGGAGTGCGTGCAAGTCCCTCTGAAAGAATCAGAGTGGAAAATATCAGGAGGTATAGCACCTTCGTGATATCGTCGAAGGAGAGCACTTGGTTTTTGTGCGTGGAATGTTCAATCAAGACTTGCAAGGGTAGGCGTTGGAGGCAAGCTCTGAGAAGGAACACTTAGCCATTCTCAAGAAATCTTCAAGGAGGAGAAACCGACGGTTAGGATTCGCAGAGGAGAATTGCGAAATCCCGTCAGTCATTAGATCTCGAAGAGTTGCACAGTGGTTAAGCCCAGAGGCAGAGGAGGAGTCCCGGAGGAGTCATTGGGATATCAGAGTCATCGGGGATTTCTGGAGTGTAAAATCATTGCATCAGGGAATCGCGATCCACGATATCCCAACAGGTGCTCAGAACCGTCCAACAACAGGGACACGTGGCAGGAGATCCCGCAGAGTCAGGGATCGGGGAACTAAAATTCCTGTGCACATGACAACGGGAACTGTGATATCCCGATACGTGATTTCCCAATGGGGTTAAGGATCATAGTGGAGGACAGGTGTTGGAAGGACAACCCTCGCAGGAGTCAACACGAAGTGGAATCAGGGATCGAGAGTCGCGTATCTGTGAGGTGAGTGGATCACGACCTCATAAGTACCGATTTCCCGACGAGGAAATTCCCGACATGAACAACAAAGCGTTGGTCATTACCCATCGGGTTTCGGGGGTTTAAAGAGACAAGAATTCGTGACCACAAGACTCGCGATCACGCGAGTTCCGATTTCCCAATAGAACAAGGGGAGATCATAAGGAGAGTTATGTGGGTGTAGGAGAGTCCCGATAAGGGAATTGAAGAGCATTTCATCTCTTCGGGCCAAAGGAAGAGAAGGTCCTGAGGGAGTGGACGTGCCCAGGGTGGTGCATTTGCATCAGAGTGGTATCAGAGAGAGAAAATTTCTCTGTTTTCTATAGCAGAGAAGAAAGGAAAATTTCACCATGTCTCCGAGAAGAGAAATACAATCACCTGGTCCAGAGGATAGGGAGGTACGAAGAAGAGGTAGGCCGACAGGAAATCCATAAATGGAGAGACAGATGAGAGATCTTCGAGAAAGACTCGAGGAGATGGAAACAGCCCAGAAGCGCACAGTTAGTGTAGGGGATCTTAGTGATTCTGAGGATGAAATTGAGGCTGAACGCGAGGAGGAGGTTGCAGTCGAAGATGCATCAACTGAATGATTGATAAAATCTATCGCCAGAATGGGTGCGAAGGTGAAACTGGACATTCCATTCTATGAGGGGAATCTGAATGCAGAAAAGCTACTGGATTGGATTAGAGCTCTTGATACCTACTTCGATTAAGAAGATATCGAAGAGGATAAGAAGGTCAGACATGTTGTCACACACTTGAAAGGACATGCAACATTGTGGTGGGACGCGCTACAAGCTGACAGACGCTGCAAAGGAAAGCAGAAGATCAAAAGCTGGGATCGAATGATCGCAAAGATGAAGGCGAAGTTCATCCCAAGAGACTATCAAATTAATCTGTTCAGGAGAATGCATAACCTGAGATAGAAGCTGATGACAGTGAAGGAGTATACTGAGGAATTCTACAAGTTGAACATCACAGCAGGTCATCGGGAGAGCGATGATGAGAAGATTTCCAGATATCTGAATGGTCTGAGATATGACATTCAGGATGAACTGAGCATGGTTACCATCAGAATAGTGAAGGATGCTTACCAGATGGCTTTGAAAGCAGAAGAGAAACTGAGTCGTAAACAAGGTCAGTGAGGGAAAGGCATAAGTCATCCCAGAGGCAAGACAGTTGCCCAGGAGAAATTCCAGAAGCCCAAGGAGGAATGGAAGAAACCTTAGGGTAAAGTTGAAAGAGGTGGAACCTCATAGAAGGTACCATACATTGAACAGAGAGGGAAGCATAATGAGCAGAAGGGAGATTATGCTGACGCAAATACTTTTCCTCGTACCAGAGGTAGAGGAAGAGGTCAAGGTGGATTTATCACATGTTTCACATGTGGGAAGAATGGGCATAGGTCATTTGAGTGTCCAGAGAAAAAGAAGGACATCGGTGAAGCTCACATCGCAGAAGCGCAGAGGAAAGATGTTGAGTCTGAAGATACAGAAGGCGGAAGGTCACTGATGATGCGTAAAGCTCTCTTAACACCTGGGAAAGAGGTTGAGGACGCAACCCAGAGGACCAGACTGTTCAGGACAACTTGCAAGACCAAGGACTGGGTATGCAAGGTTATTGTTGACAATGGTAGTACAGATAATCTCGTTTCAACCGAGATGGTGGAAAAGCTGGAGCTGGAGACAACTGATCACCCAAGTCCATAAAAAGTTTCATGGCTACAGAAGGGACATCAGTTGAGTGTCACTAAACAACGTTTGGTTAAATTCAAGATAAGAGAGTATAATGATGAATTACTCTGTAATGTTATTCCTATGGATGTATGCCATTTATTGTTGGGTAGACCATGGAAATATGATAGAAATGTGGTTCATGATGGGCGAATGAACACATATACCCTGGAGAAGGATGGGAGGACACATAGATTGCTTCCGATAAAGGATAAGGAGGTGAAACTGGAAGTAAGCAACACAATACTTCTCATGAGTGGGAAGGAACTTCTCACAGAGATGGAGAAGAAAGAAGATCCACAGTTCTTTGTGGTCAGAAAGCCAAGGATTGTTCTGACTAGCACAAGAGTGGATGATCTACCAGATGAGATTTAGGAACTGTTGGAAGAGTTCGCTGACATCGTGGTGGATGAATTACCTCGTTCATTTCCACCAATGAGGAGTGTGAGTCATCACATTGATCTCATACCAGGAGCTAGTTTACCGAACAAAGATGCGTACAGGTTGACGCCGCAGGATAATGAGGAGGTCAAGAAGCAGGTCCAGGAGTTGTTGGACAAGGGATTAGTCAGGGAAAGTTTGAGTCCGTGCGCTGTTCTGATAGTGCTTAGTCCAAAGAAAGATGGAGGCTGGAGAATGTGTACCGATTCAAGAGCGATCAACAAAATAACCATCAGGTACAGGTTTCCATTGCCAAGAATGGATGATCTGATGGATTGCCTGAGTTGGGCAAATTATTTTTCAAAGATTGATTTGAAAAGTGGATATCACCAGATTCGCATGAGAGAAGGTGATGAGTGGAAGACAACCTTCAAAACAAATGAAGGGTTGTATGAATGGCTAGTCATGCTGTTTGTCTTGACGAATGCGTCGAGTACATTTATGAGATTGATGAATGAAGTCCTGAGGGAATTCATTGGGAAATTTGTTGTCGTATATCTCGATGATATACTGATATTCAACAAGACGAAGGCTGAACATTTGAAGCATTTAGCCATTGTGATGAGGAAGCTACAGCAGGAGAAGTTGTTGATCAACATGAAGAAGTGCTCATTCATGAAGACATAGCTCATTTACTTGGGTTTTGTTATTTCGGAGAATGAGTTGAGGATGGATCCAGATATGGTAGAAGTGATCAAGAATTGGCCATCACCGAGAAATATTTCCGAGGTAAGAAGTTTTCATGGTTTGGCTAGTTTCTACCGAAAATTCATCAGGAATTTCAGTGGGATTAGCGTAGCGATGATGGACATAGTCAAGAAGCGACATAAGTCTTTTCATTGGACAGCAGAGGTGGAGGAGAGCTTCATTCTGTTGAAGCGGAAGATCATGGAACAACCGGTGTTGGTGTTGTCAGATTTCCAGAAGACATTCCAGGTGAAATTTGATGCAAGTGGCTTTGCCATAGGAGCGGTCTTGAGTCAGAAGGAAAGACCAGTTGCATATTTCAGTGAGAAGCTAGATGAAGCAAAACTAAAATACTCCACGTATGATAAAGAATTTTATGCTATCATACAGGCATTGAAGAAGTGGAGGCATTACTTGATCCCAAAAGAATTTGTATTGTACAGTGATAATCGTGCATTACAGTTTGTGAGTCAACAAGAGAAGTTGAATCAGAAACATGCAAAATGGGTAGAGTATATGCAGAATTTTACATTTGTAATTAAACACATTTCAGGTACTACTAACAAAGTGGTTGATGCTTTGAGCAGGAAGTGTTTGTTTCTAAAGGAGTTCTGAGTCAAGACATTGGGGTTTGAAAATCTCAGGGACATGTATGCAGGAGATGCAGACTTTGGAGAAGCATATGAAGCAGCTGAGAATCCAGTTCTTAGAGACAGAAGCCCATGGATAGATTACATGGTCTAGGAGGGATTTTTGTTCAGAGGCAATCAACTGTGTATTCCGAATTGCTCCATGAGGGAGAACCTGTTGAAAGAGAAGCACAGTGGTGGATTAGCAGGACACTTTGGCCATGAAAAAACATTCGCGAAGCTGAATGACTCATATTTTTGGCCAGGAATGTGAACATATGTCCAGAGATTTGTAGACAGGTGTAGAATTTGCCAGCATTCGAAGGGGAGGAAGCAGAATGTAGGGTTTTATCAGCCATTGCCCATACCAGAAAGACCATGGGAGGCGATCACATGGATTTTGTACTAGGATTGCCAAGGATGCAAATAGGTGTTGATTCAATCTTTGTGGTAGTGGACAGGTTTTCAAAGATGGCACAGTTCATTCCATGCCAGCAGACCAATGATGCGACTCACATCGCGAATTTTTTTTTCAAGGAGGTCATTCGACTTCATGGATTGCCGAAAAGTATTGTTTCGGACAGGGATACTAAATTCATAGGGAATTTTTGGAGGACTCTATGGAAGAAGCTAGGAACTAACTTGGAGTTTAGTTCTTCTTATCATCCGCAGATGGATGGACAGATGGAAGTGGTCAATAGAAGTCTGGGAGACTTGCTGAGAAGCTTGGTGACAGAGCACCATAGCAGCTGGGATCAGATATTACCATAGGCAAAGTTTGCATACAATGATTCTGTGAATAGGAGCACAGGGAAAAGTCCATTTCAGGTTGTATATGGGGTGCAACCAAGAGGAGTATCTGAATTGAGGGATTCATAACCAACTGATACTAGCAGCGCTAGTGCAGAAGAGTTCGTCGAGGCGATGAAAGAAATTCACAGCAAGGTGAAGCAGCGAATGCAAGATTCAAATCAGGAATGTAAACGCAGAGCAGATCAACATCGGAGACAACTTCAGTTCAAAGTTGGTGATTTAGTTATGGCACACTTGAGGAAGGAAAGGTTCCCAAGGGGAACATACAACAAGCTCAAGATGAAGAAAATTGGACCCTGCAAGGTCCTGAAGAGATTCGGAGAGAATGCGTATGAAATTGAATTGTCGGATGGCATCGGGATATCTCCAACATTCAATGTCTCAGACTTATATCCATATAAGACTGAGGAAGCAGGAGCTGAAAGTGATGAACAGCAGAAGTCCAGTGGCAGAAGCAGATGTCGATTGCAGAAAATCCACAGATGGAATGCATACTAGACAAGCGAGTAGGTAAGAAGACCAGGAGGAAAGAATACTATGAGTACCTGGTCAAGTGGAAGAATCATGCAGTGGAAGATGCCAGCTGGGAGGGTGAAGTGAATATACAGAAGCATGGACAGACTGTGCAGGAGCTCATGGACAAGAACCCATGAAATTTTTCAAGCCAGAGAGTATGATCCAGGAGCATC
Organism: Picea glauca; assembly: GCA_000966675.3. Classification (NCBI taxonomy): domain Eukaryota; kingdom Viridiplantae; phylum Streptophyta; class Pinopsida; order Pinales; family Pinaceae; genus Picea; species Picea glauca. The sequence continues at coordinate 206,455 of JZKD02S0999934.1, forward strand.
GCCAGCACATCAAGCGAGCCAGCGCGGAGGCGGGAGACAGCTGGATAAGCCAACACGAAATTTTGAAAACACTTTGGAAATTGTTGCGCAAGTATTTAATGAAAGCCATTTATGAAGGCGCACTTGTATATTGTAATGGACCTTGAGCGGATAGCTCTCGTCCTTTGGTAGATAGACGACATTTATTTTAGTAAATGCTGGTAGGTAGATTTTAATTGTAGATTTGATAGATTTAGAGTCCAAGAGGGAAAATGGATATAGACACCCTAATTGTATCATTGTAACATTATTGAAAACAGGAGCAAGAAGAGAAGAGCAAGCATAGGATATTGTATGAAGAACACCCATGTACAGGCATTTGAATTAATAGAAGGAAGCTTTGATTCAAGCTCATGGTTTGTGGTGTTTTCTCTGTGTATTGATGTTATGATCAGGAATGTTTGCTTCTTGTTATGCATTTTCTTTGTATATGTTGTGCATGCGATTTCATGTTTCAAACTGAAGTCTGAAAGGGAGAGAGAGTGAGGTTCAATTGTTTCTCTATATGAGCCAGGAGATTCTTGCAAGGTGTGCAATTGAAAACATCCGCAAGGAGTGCGTTGATGAAGGCTCAGGTAGTCTAACTCTCGTTCTCATTCACCCAGAAGTGGATTTGGATTGTTGAAGCCATGCAAGGAGTTCGCAGGCTGAAGAAGAAGTCTCAGTTGTAAATCTGAGCAAAGGAGATCGAAGACTGCTGCTGCAAGAGTGCGCAGAGTCTGAAGGATTCGACACTTGGGAAGTGTTGCATGTTTTCCGCAAGGAGTGTGTGCAAGTCCCTCTGAAAGAATCAGAGTGGAAAAGCTCAGGAGGTATAGCACCTTCGTGATATCGTCGAAGGAGAGCACTGGATTTTTTTGCGTGGAATGTTTAATCAAGACTTGCAAGGGTAGGCGTTGGAGGCAAGCTCTGAAAAGGAACACTTAGCCATTCTCAAGAAATCTTCAAGGAGGAGAAACGGACGGTCAGGATTCGCAGAGGAGAATTGCGAAATCCCATCAGCCATTAGATCTCGAAGAGTTGCGTAGGGGTTAAGCCCAGAGGCAGAGGAGGAGTCCCAGAGGATTCATCGATATATCAGAGTCATCAGGGATTTCTGGAGTGTAAAATCATTGCATCGGGGAATCACGATCTGCGATATCCCGACGGGCACTCAAAACCGTCGAACAGCAGGGACACGCGGCAGGAGATCCCGCAGATTCGGGGATTGGGGAACTAAAAGTCTTGTGCACATGACAACGGGAACCGCGATATCCTGATACGCGATTTCCCGATGGGGTTAAGGATCGTAGTGGAGGACAGGTGTTGGAAGGTCAACCCTCGTAGGAGTCAACGCCAAGTGGCATTGGGGATCGAGAGTCGAGGATCCATGAGGTGAGTGGATCACGACCTCATAAGTAATGATTTACCGACGAGGAAATTCCCGATAGGAACAGCAAAACGTTGGTCATTACCCATCGGGTTTCGGGGGTTTAAAGAGACAATAATTCGTGACCACGAGACTCGCGATCATGCGAGTTCCGATTTCCCGATAGAACAAGGGGAGATCATAAGGAGAGTTCTGTGGGTGTAGGAGAGTCCCGATAAGGGAATTGAAGAGCATTTCAGCTCTTCGGGCCGAAGGAAGAGAAGGTCCTGAGGGAGCAGACGTGCCCGAGCTGGTGCGTTTGTGTCACAGGTCATCATAGGTCCAAGCAAATACATCTTTAAATTCTTTAAATAATTTAATGAAAGAAAATCTTTCCTCTTCAGAACATCCCCTTCCTAGATTAGTATTTTGAGGATTATATCGTGTTCCTAAATTAACAGTTTCATAGAGCAAAGAGGAACTGTTAGTTTTGCAATTTACTGCCCCTCTAAACTTGTCTCAAAAGTCATAAAATTTCTCTAATCTCACAACAGATTTGGGGATAGAGTTTACCAGCTCGGATGATGATTCTGGAGATTGTGGATCGGATATTACTGTGAAATATCGGATATTCTCGTCGTGAGTGCCTTCATCAATAACTGCATCTTGGAAGGTGTCTTCCATATGAAGAAAGTTGATGATCTATTGATCGTCATCAAATACTCTCCAATTTGTGATGTTGTCTAGAACCGATGGCCCGAATAACAATTCGACTGAGAATTCATTAGGCAAAGGACCTTCAACAGACAACAATTTAGAAGCAACATTGGCTAATAAGTCGACTTTCGAATTACTCATCCCGAGAATGGAATTAATATTAAATGCTAGAAATTTATGCATTAAACCCCATACCTCGGTTTGGTAACTCTTCAGATGCAGTGACAAATAGCATATTGTGTTTCTTACCTATTTGACTACTATTTTTTAATCACCGAATACTATCAAATTTTTCATGTCCATGTCCAGTGCCTTTCTAAGTCCCTACATAAGTGATTCATACTTGGTTGTGTTTTTAGTGCATTTAAACTCTAAACGACAAGTAATAAAGGTTTTATTACCTGTAGGGTTGATGAGAACATAGCCAACACCTGCTCCTTATCAATATTTGGATCCATCAAAATATAGGGACTAGATATGTGTGTCATTAGCAGTACTTGGCATATTCGGCAAAGTTGGTGCTTGAGTATAGGATGTAACTTCAGATTGTTGTTTTGGATCAGTGATAGAGAAAATTTCAGTCATGAAGTTACCAGAAAAGGTATTCATTCCGTGTTTCATTCGAATTTGCAGAGGTAATGAATGGATCATTTGGATCGTTCAGATCTATCACGGTATGGTTAAGGTAATGTTCTATGTTTATTTTTATTTTGTTGGGTTGTCCATTTTTAGGCAGCCAGAATTGAGACCAGTCTGTAGCAAAATAACCATGCAATTGTTATGACCAATCTCTGCTTAAAAACAAACCATAAACTTCAGGAATATCAACAACAATAATATCAATTATTTGATATACTTTAGGATTGGATGATAATATAATCAACACATTCTTAAGCTCTCTGATCACCTCAACGTTCGTTCAATCTAGCTGAATGATTTTAAGATCAGAAGGTTTTAATTCTGCATTAATTTTCTGGCATATAGATAGAGGCATCAAATTTGATGATGCACCAGAGTCAACCATACAATTATGTACATTCCTATTAAAAAATTCAAAATTCAATAAAAAAGGGTGGACATTTCTTCGTGTGGAAACAACAAAATTCTGTTGATTTTTTATCGCTTTCCTTGAAACAGTTTTATCTAGATTTGCTACAGTTTTTTTTGCAAAGTCCCTTTTGTCTTGATGTTTAGATTTATTTTTAGTTGGGACATTTCTAGTTGGGTTTAAATCAATTTCTGTTGATTTTTTGTTGCTAACATCATTCTTTTTACTGTTTTCAGCGATGCTTTGAAGCATTTTCTGCAAAATAAGAGGAAATTTCAGTAGTTCAAAAATAGAAATATTTTCCCTTAATTTTTTCACATGTTTAATTAAATCATAATCTAAAACTAGGGAAGCTAGGATTTGTCTAATTTCAGTTTTCTTTGACTATTTTGGAAAAACATTTTACTCCTAGTGTTGTAGGGGTGGACAGTGTCGTAATTTGCTTGGAAAATACTGTCTGACAAGTTCCCGAAGATAGAAGGAGATGATTCTTCCTCTTTTGGTACCTCTTCCTCAATTGTATCATAAGAATTTTCAAGAGGAACAAAAACATAATTGTCATCCACTTCTGATATCGTTTGCAAAGCATACTGTAAACTTTCAAAATTTAAACCTTCTTTGGTCGGGTTTGGATGGTTTGGAGGGAAAGGATTTCTAAAAGCAGTTTTGAAACTTCCTTTTCTTGTAGATGCCTCTTTAGATTTTCAAGTCAACAACCTGATTGAACAGTTTATGGAAAGCTTTCTGCAAGCTCTCCAGGTCTAATGTTTCTTGTTGATTTTTAGGTTGAAGAGGCCTAGTGAGGATTTCTATTTTCTTCTTACAAGTTGAAGTTGTTTCAGCTTCACTACTGATATTATCTTTTAATCTCAATATATCTTTATCAATTTGAATTGCCTCCTCAAAGTCTTCTAACCGTGCTCTTTTTTGACCTTTTAACCCATATGGCCATGTTATTATGCAGGGCCTTAGTATAATATGCAACAATTAGCTTTATGTAGGAATCAAATCTATAGAGAAATTGTTTTTTTAGAGTTAGAAATATTTGGTTAAATTCTTTCACTTTTTATTTAGGGGTCATTTTTAAGCTAGAGAGTTCCATAACCAAGACTTCCGGAGATTCATCATCTCCAAATTTTTCCAGAAAATAAGTTTCAAACTTGTCCCAAGAGACTATGGTCTATGGCTGTTGAGAAAAATACCAGGTTGAGGCATTTTCCTCAAAAGTATAAGGAAATACTCTGCATACTACATATTCATGTTCGACACTCCAGAGTATAATGGCTAGCATAAATTTCTCGATGTGATCCTCAACTAATTTCTTTGAATATGGATCAAATTTGGGTATCCATTTATTTGGATGTTTAGGTAGTGGGTGTTGGGTTCCAAGTACAACCACAACATATTGATCAAGCCAAGTTCTATTAGGATTATTTTGGTTTTCCATGGGAGTTGGTGGTGTCAAAGGCTGATATGGTTCAAATGAAGAATTGTCTTCGTCTGAAGACTCTCCTCCTAAAGAGGATGGAGAAAAACCAAGTGGGGATGGTGGGATACCAGATCCTCTAGCTCCAGGGATAAGTGTTTCAGCAGATTGGTAGTATTTCCACCTAAAGGTTTTTTGGGCAAACCAGTGCCTTGAAGTTGTTATTGAAAATATGTAAATTCAAGGGGTTGATTGAGTTGTCTACCAGGCTTTCTAATACAAGATATGACACTTTGAGTTCTTATAAGTGTCTAGAGGACAATTTCTTGGACGTCAATCCCTTTAGGGAGTTGTGTCATTGGTTCAATAGGAATATCAAGGTTATTGTTTGAGGTAGTTGGTGTTTTAGGTGTAACGTTTGTGTCAGAGCGACTGGGCATTATGACAGGAGTAAGAGTGTGTGGGGGAGTCTTATGAACTCCTCATGCCATCAATTAATTTCAGTCGCTCCTTCTAGCGCCATTTGTTGACAGGCGTAAATGACACACCATCAACTAGAAGGTCAAATTTGGATCGGGGTTGTCTAATTAACCCAAGCCGTTTGGAATGAAATGACACAATGGGTATAATGGCTCTGTTAGCCAACTAAAGTCCTAAAAATGATAAAAGAAATAAAATAATCTAAGGCTATGATACTAAGAAAATAAGTTTACTAATTACAAGTGTTCAAATAGAAACATGAATAAGTACAAATGATTATAAACAATGTATACACAACTTGCAAGGTTTACTTGAAATCTTGTTAAATGAATGTTCTTCAAAGTGTTTCTAGAAGAGATAAAGAAAGCACATAAATATTTTTGTTTTCTTTTTTAATATTCAAAGATTTAGAACTAATAAATACCAGGAAAGTACAATTGAAACAATGATACATAAACAATCAAAGATAATTCATGTAATTATCATTTCATAAATAAATAATTTGACTAAATAACACAGAGACTAACCTGTAACTAATCGAATAAACTAAGTTTATCTTCCTGTGTTGTTTGAGCTCCTACTTGTCCTGCATGTAAGGGAAACCCGTGACAGAACAATACTGGTAATTCTAGTGTAAATTCCAAGAAGTGTTTGATGTGTTGGAGTAATAATATAACAACAAAATGATAACTGTAAAAATCTTGTGATCTTATGATAATCAATAACTTAGAATGAAATGAAACTCAATTCAAAGTACTAATATTATCCATCATCGAACATTAGGAATAAATTCAATAATAATCAAATGATAAATTTATTATAGATACAAAATGGAATAACAAATTATGGACAACATATAAATATTTAACAATATGAAACACCATATGACGACAAAGATAAAGCTACATCAAACATAATAATATTTCATATGCCTGAGGCAATAGAAGAACACAATGGAATAAGCACCACACAGGTCTAAAGTTGATGGTGAATAGCTTCCCCATATCAGTTCCCAAAATCACATGTCCATACTATATTCCATCAAAAGTTGTCCTCACTACTAACAATGATCACTATTTAAACTAGTTTTGGATTAACAAACTCTTATCATGCAAGATAGAGTGTAATCCCCGAAAAATAGATTGCTTTACAAAAATAGTACAATAGGAAAACATTCCTGTAGGAGTTGGTTTATCAAAATTCATTACATAATGACAAAGTTTTATCAAATAAAAGAAAGAAACTACTGAACTATACAACGCATGATCCAAGATGGTTTCTCCTTGTAAATAACACCATAATTATCATTTTCCTGTAGATGACAAAAACTAAATTGATATTTAGGAAATAATGGCAACTAACATTTAGAAATAGACTGGCTACAGAATCGTTAGATTCTGTAGCTAGTCTTATATTAATAAAGAAAATCAAAACTAAATCTTCTTATTTGACTTTTATAACAGATTAAAATGAAATAAAATTAAAATCACTTTTATCATTTTAGAAATTAGACAGTGAAGGGTCAGATAGTTTTGAATTAATGATGGCATTGAAGTTGGTTGCATTTTTTTTAATTACACTACGAGATCTTTTAGGCCTTTTACTTGCCTGATCTGCGCATTCCTTCAACTCTTGATTTTCTCATTCAAGAAGAGAATTGCGAGAAGCCAAATGTTTTAATTGTTCCTGTAAATATGGTATGTTCCTGTAATAGTGTTCTACCCAATCCAAACAATTATCACAGTGTACCAGTGCTATAGCAGGCTGAGGTTGAGTGTACGCATCAATGGGTGCTTCAACCCTTCCTGTGGCTTGCCTCAAATCATGGCCTATGCCATAAAATCCCTCTTGGAATTTTAGAAAAGGAGGTAGTCTAGAAACAAAGTCATATTGCACAATTGACCAACAGTTTCATTCTCGAGACACTAGTTATCTGTATCTTCCCATGCAAGGAAATCATTGATATCGTCATCAGAACAATGATGATTGACCTTGATCACTGAGTTTGAGATCAAATGATCCTTCTTTCGATTTCTCAGACTCCTGGATATTAATCGACCATACCTCTTGTTTATAAAACTCAAATATCAGTTATCATGTTTCTTTCTCTTACAATTTTTATTAGTAGTAGGTTTGTCACTAAAGCCCTATTTAGGCTCAATAGCAGGAATAGGATAAACATTCTCTTTTAATACATCCACTACCTCGTCTAACGATTTTCTGGGTATGAAAATACATCGTGGTTTTTTACCTAGGGGGGTTTGCAAAGAGATAGAATTTGGTTCATTAAGCTCGCAGCCATTAGTGAATCAAAAACTTGACTTTGGTTCATGGGGTTTTATGTATTGGGGTTTACATTTAAATACAAATGTGATTTCATTGTGCTCTTGGGTAGGGAAAACTTGTTTCAAAACAGGAAGTTTTCCCAGGTGTCCCCAATTTGAGATAGGTGCGATAGCAACAAAATTATTATAAGATCATGGTGAAAGAGGCTTGACAGAGGGTTTAAGATTTGTTTCTTATAACGTTTTGACATCTTATATAGGCTCATCAACAAATACAAGGGCATGTTTAGATTAAACCCTAGGAACAACATCAACAGTCGGATGTGGTATAAAAATAATAAACCATACCTACCCTCGCATGTTATAAAATACTTCAGAATCAAAAGAAGGTCGTTCCATCGAGGTTTCAAGAGGGTAATAGGAATACCTTTAGGGAATCATGTAGATTTCTGAGAGACCATGAAAAGGCTCCAAGGCACGTCTTCTAGTTTAACATTTTTGAACCATTTTTTTCCTTCTTGTGGCAGTCCTATTGCCTGGGCTATAAAGTCCTATATGACATCCAATTGTAGATCCCCAAATTTGGATCTAAACCCATCAAACATTTGAGCAAATGCATGTGCGACCACTAGGTTATAACCTTCAATTTTTTGGATAAAAATGTCCCAACAGTTCGCCTGTAAATCGTTTATGGCATCGTCACGGGAGAGAAGGGATTGACAGCCATTAGGTTTGATTCGAACCAATGGGGCCATGGTTACTTTCAAACAGACACATTAGACACCATGAGAGGAAGGTTTCATCTTGTAATAGACAAATAATAAGGAGAGGTCTGTGAAAACTAAAACAGCTCGATACCTACGAACTTGAGTGATTATCATGTTTCGTAATTTAATTTTGGAGTGAAAGAAAACTAGAGGACGTGTAGGCTCATGAAACATTATGCAGAATGATGATTAAACTCGAACCACTATCATCTTCCCATTCGAAAAATGAATGGGGGTCATTAAATGTACAGGACAACAGGATGATGTGTAATCATGAGTACATTATTCCATGTACCAGGTGATATGAAAGCGATAATACTTTTAAGAGCATGAAGCACATATCAATTGTTAATCCAAGGTTCTACGCATTTAGGAATTTCAAAAATTAAAACCATACAATCAACCATAGAACTGATTAAGTCATATTTCGCATAATACAAATAAATTTGGCAGTGGATTAATCAATGAGATTATAAAATTAAAACTTAGCAACATATAGTTTCCCTTAAAGTTTAGTCTCTTTGGTAAAAGAAATATAAGAGAACATAGACTGTAGAACGATTACCCAAGCCAATTTTTTGTTTGAATTTCATGCTTGCAGTCATGAAATTTAAGCAAAGAAAATGAAAATTTAAACTAAAAACTCATATAATCAGCTAGCCAAATAAATATCCTTGATGCCAAAAGGCAGAATCATTTTTAAATATAAGGAGGAGGAAGATACATAAAGATTTTATCTCTTTGTGATGATAAAATTCGACAAAATTGGTGGCTTCCAACATAATGACATTAGTGTTCTTTAGTCTTGGAACCAGTTCCCATGTGTCATTCTTATCTATTTGATCTAACTCTTCATCCATATATTTGATCCATTTTTCATCCTTGTTGGCTTCTTCAAAACTTATCGGCTCAATAGTAGATATTAGTGCTAGATGGTGTTGTTCTGGTGAAGGGATTTTTCTTCTAGTTTGAACTCCTGCATCTTTATTTCCAATGGTATGTTCTAATGGATGATTTTTCTACACTCATATGATGGGTGTATTTGGAGGTACTTGAAGACCCTGATATTCTTGCTCTACTTTTGGATACTCTTCTTCAAATCTTCTTTGTGATCTTGTTCCACTAAATGTTTCCTACTTTCTTTTATCTTTCATCCATATTTTAGATCACTCATTGCATTGATGATTTCTACTATTCTCTTGAGTCTTATATTGAAGCATTTGTATGCTTTCCTTTTTCTTGAGTACCCAACCAATATTCCTTTATCAACTCTAGAATCAAATTTTCACATTCTTCCATCTTCTCTTTTGATGTAGCATTTCTTCTGAATACTTTGAAGTGCTTCACATTTGTTGGTCTTCCTTAACATAGATCGTATGGAGTCTTATCATTGTTAGTTCTAAGAATCCCTTTTTTTCTGGATGTGAACCGATGTATGTACTACTTGTACCCAAAATACATCTATTAACTTAGAATCCATTAACATGGTTATGTCCATTTCCTATGCTACTATGTTCTTCCTTTAGGAAAATCCATTTTTCTAAGGTGTTCTCGCCATTGATAATTGCCTCTTTATCCCATGCTCACTACATAATTCGATGAATTCCTTTGATTTAATTTATCCTACATTGTCTGATCTCAAACAATTGACTTTCAACTCCATCTCAGTTTCAACCATCTCTTTGTATGTCTTGAAGTTTTGGAATGCCTATACTTCTTATTTAGAAAGAAAATTGCAGTCATTCCTATGTAGTCATCAACCAGTAGCATGAAATATTGTTCACCTTTCAATCACTTCATTCGTGTTGGTCCAACTAGACCAGTATGTGAAATATACAGTGGTTTTGTTGTGGAATACTCCTTTAAATTGAACTTTGTATTGGTTTATTTTCCTAGACAATGCTTGCATAGAATGTTTGTTGAATTCGAGATCTTGGGCATTTCTCTTACTGCTTCCTTTTTCTAACTTTGACAAGATTATCAAAATTTATATGACCCGTTCTTCTATGTCAAAGCCAACTTTCATCATCCTTTCCTAAGAAAAATCTTTCATTTCTGATTTCATTTAGAACATATATGTTTCTTGGAGTTCTTACAAATGTAGCCACCAACTTGCTTGATTCTTCTTTCTTTATCTCACACTTCTTTGATTCCAATACAATTTTGTGTCCTAGATCACACATTTGAATTACAGTTAGAAGATTGTGTTTCATGTCTTCAAACAATAAAACATTTTTTGTCATGGCATCCTTACTTTCGAGCTTGACTCTACCTTTTCCAATAATTATGGCTGAGTTTTCATTCCCAGATGAAATTGATCCATATATTTCCTTCTTTAATGTCAGAAAAATTTCTTTATCACCAGTCATATCCTTAGAGCATGCATTGTCAACATATCATCCATGTTTCTTGTATTGAGCTTGGATAGCAAGGTTGCATTCTTCAGTGTTGAATTGATCATGCTTTATTATCCATATCCTTTATGGTTCTTTCTTATGACTATTGATATTCTTCTTTGGTTCCCTTGTAAGAATAGTGATTTGCAATCTTTATCCATATGTCCAAATTTGTTTCACTTGTAGCATTCTACCCCATCACTCAATGATCCAAATCTATCGTAGATTCTATTTTGTGCTTCATGAGATCTTCTAGGATATCTATTTCTTTTATAGCCTCCATCGTTTCTTATGTTATTGGTATTGGATATACAATTTATAGCTTTTTCCCCAAAATTATTACATAAATAACATGAACCAATAAAAATAGTTTGATACCTGGGAGTGGAAGATATTTTAAATGGTGTTTCTCTTATGAATCCTTCTTCTCCTTGAGGTATATCTATAGCTAGTTGTTGGTGATATTGACTTCTGAATATTATAGGTGGTACAATGTCTTTGTAATCTTCTTCTTGAGTCCTCATGTCTTCTTCTTTATTATAGGGACCTCTGACGACTTCTGCATAGCTTCTTTGTTCTGCTTCTTACTCTGTCGTTTTGGATCTTGAACCTTTGTCTGTCTGTGTCTAATTGTATCCTAATAAAGATTTATCATAGTAAGGTATTTTACTGTTAATGATATTATCCAATATTATGTTGTTGTTTTGTTGCATTTCCTTCTTCTGAATATCTTTTCTTAGATTGATTATCTCTACTTCTAACCCTTCAATGATCATGTCCTTTTAATCTAACTTCCCTATGAGTGCGTCTTCTATATGATTTTCTTCTTCTACCTGGATTTTTAGCTTTTGATTGTCTTCTCGAATTATTTGGAGTTATGAGATTCTTCTTTTATTTTCAGTTCTTCCTAGAGTGAATTGTTCTTCCTCTTTTCCCTCTTTATAACTTCTATGGCACTCATTAATTCTTCTTTGTAGTCAAATTCTTCTTCTTCATCGTATTCTTCTACTACATAAAGAGTACTCTCTCTGTATCACTGTCGTTGTCTTCATGTTCATCTGATGAAGAACTGTCTTCCTTGGTACAGAGAATTTTCTTGAAAAAAATATTTTTGTTTCTTCTACCCTTTTGGATTTGCTTTTTCTTTTTAGAGTCATCTTCTTCATTACTTTTCTGATTCTTATAGGGACATTTATTATAAAAATGACCAAAATCGTCACAATTAAAACATTTCAATGGAATAATACCTTTGTATTTGTCAGTTCCTCTTTTCATCCTTCCGATGAAGTTAGCCATTTCTTTATCGTCTTCGGAAGCATCACTGTTGCTACAATCTGGCCTTTCCTTTTTCTTGTTCTTTTTCTTTTTCTTCTTACATGCCTTGAATGTTGCTTCCCTTGTGACTGGATTATCTTTCTCTGTCCTCATCTCAAAAAATTGTGAGTATTCCATGTAACTCATCCATGGTCATTGTAGCTAGGTCCACTCTTTATTCTAAATATGAAATCTTTGGATCAAACCTCATTGGTAGTGATCTTAATACCTTTTTTACAATCACATATTTTTTCAAATCGTCTCCAAAACCTTTAATTACGTTCATTGTTTCATCGACTTTTAGAAAGAAAGCTCTAATTTTTCAATCCTTCTTCATCTTCAACTGTTCGAACTTGGATCTGAAGGTTTGAAGTTTAGCTTCCTTGACTTTGTCATCTCCTTCGCAGATGTTTTTTTAGTTTGTCCCACATTTATTTTACCAATTCAAAGAGTGAAACCTTTGTGTATATTGATTCAGTTAAACCATTCAAGATAGCATGTTTATCTCTAGCATCATTATCTTCAAATTTATCTCCATCCTTATCTATTGGGGAGTGGTTGGTGCTTTGTACCCATATACTATAGCTCGTAACATGTCAAATTCTTGTCCCTGCACATATTTCTTCATCTATCTTCTCCAGAAAGCATAGTTCTGACCATCAAATTGTGGTACCCCAATCTTAGCATAATCCATGATCTTCTTCCAGTGGTTAGATTTCTTCTTGAATAACCTCACTCTGATACCAATTGTTGGATTACTGAGAGGGGGGGTGAATCAATAATCAACAATAGTAGTAATTTTAACCATAATATATTCTTCTACAATATTCAACAGTTTATCATTAACATTCAATATATCATCAATAGTATAATCATAAACAAAATCGCATCACAATAGATACACATTACACCATAATTTATGTGGAAACCTAAATGGGGGAAAACCACATAATTTTTTTCGTATATATCAAAACAATACATTCATTGGAAGAACCAACTTCCTCATTCTCCAGCCACGACTGGAAGGAGGCTCCAAACCCCTATTCTCAAGCTCCAACCTGAAGGAAGCTACAACTCCCTAAATTCTCTCACTCCAAATAGGGGGGGGATAAACCCACTGATTTCTCCAGATCTATTAAGAATGTGGATAAAACCACCTATCCTTGCCCCATCCCATCGCCCTAAAATATAAGTGTAGACCAAAAGTCACTACCACAAACTCTGCCATTATCACTACCACTGTCTCTATCACTGTCTCTCTATAATTGTGTCTCTGTCACTATCACTTTGTCTCTACCACTGTCACTTTCTTTGTCACTGTCTCTATCATTGTCTCATCAACATGTATCTTCTAATCAATCAACTAAACTTGTACCATACCATGCATCAACTGCATACCAACACACATACTATCTCATGCATCAATCATGAACCAAAGATATATCAATAAGGAAAGTGAATCAAGAAATAGAGCATCAACCATGTGTAATATGTACCATATACCATACCATCATCCATATGCATATATGTACCATATCAACAATGAAGAATCTCAAAGAATCAATGCATTTCTCTCATGCATATGCCACCATACAAAATGAATATGCCTCAACCATGTACAATCTACTCAAGGATATGAATTATAAGAACCATATCATATTTTGAACCAGATATAAGAGTTCTCCTCACTCAACCAAGCAACCAAGATATACCATATCCATGTACCAAACCAACCATACCAAGTATGCCTCAAGCATACACCATATCATGACCAAAAGTACCCATCAAAATAAGTATAAAACCATACTAATACCTCTCTAGTTGACCTTAAACTCTGAGACGCTGACAAATAGAATTTCTTCAAATCTTTAGGGACCTAGTACAAACATATACTAAAACCTTCATTAACTTTTAATAGATACGCGACTTTCTCTTCTACAACCCACATATATTCATGATTTCTTCCACTACATCCACTCCCTACTGACATGAAACCCGAAGATACCTCAGAAACTAGGGTTTGTTGCTACCCTGAGACTTTCTCCTTCGATCTTCCTTTGCTACCTCAAAAATATGTCCTCACAACCTTAGCAAAATATCAGTAGATCAAAAGAAAGATAGTCAATGAATAAGTGTGTGAGTGTACTTGTCAATGAATCCTTGACGTATATTTATACTTGTTCTAGGTAACTCCTTTCTTTAATTTATGGCTTCTAGGGTTTTCTTGTTACAACAACTTTACCCTTTCATTAAATACTTATAACCAACTAGGGGCCTCTTGACCACTTTTTTGGGGCTTACAACTTCACAAAGTCATATCTCCCTATGAGGGTCTTGCCTACATTTACTATGTCCTTCATGTCCAGTGTCCTCTTTCAACTTCGGGTACCAAAACCAAACCATTGGGGCTTCTTCAAGGTTTGACATAAATGACAACCAAACTATCGTTATTTATTTTATGGATGCTAATAGTAACTTCCATTTTCTACATCCAACAATTCAACTTAACAACATCACTGTTACCTTCTTAAGGCTTGATATCCATTTTATTTTCATCTTTGAAGGATATTGCATAGACATGTTGTTGGAGCTCTCCTTTTATTTCTCTAACTCTTTGTATTTTGGTTTGATAGCTAGGACTTCATTAAAGTTGAATTACTTCAAAAAGAACCCAAGCATGATCTCTAGAGAGATTCCATCAGTTGTTTCCATAGTCTTGAAAATGTATGACACTTGTGTTTTTCTGTTTGCAAATATTTCCTCCACTACACAATTCAATGTATTTCCATATTGAACTACCCTATCTAGGGTATAGTGGTTTTATCACCTTTCTTATTCTGATTCTGATTGTTGGGTGATATGGTTTAGTTCTCTTGTTCTTTTCGACTTGCCAATTCTCTAAGAATATATTACAACTATTCCAAAATACCCTAAAGAAAACTTTTATGATGTCGAAGATGATATGTAAGTTACAACATATATTCTAATTAATAGTTTTCCAAAATAAAAAGAAATTTAATATGCAACTACAAATGTAGAAATGCTTTAGTCTATTGTACATATATGTTTAGTCTATTGTATATATGTTACTTATGGACCACAAAATGGTACGGAGACAATGTTTACACAATAGAAAATTTTGAATAAAATATTTATCAAAAATAAAATTTTTATCTTACTCTTTTTATTCTTAGATTTAAAATGCAAACTACATAGAAATATAATAATTCACTATAGAAAAAACATACATTATGACATGATATAGTCTGCTAGAAGGTCATCTTCTTCCTTACTTCGTTGCATTATCCAATTCATTTGCATTGATAGGTAATAAAATAAAATAAAACACTACCATAGTGATGAAACACATTTCACTCATGGTGCACCTTAAGGTTCGATACCTCCTCATGCAATTAGAGTTAGGATTAATATTTTTCTTTCCCTAACTTTTAATTAAGGTTAGGATTTAGTATTTTCTAAATTGTTCATAAAGACTATGTATGCCTACATCCACCTTTATGAGTAACAAGAGCTTTTATGACTCTCACATAGTTCTATAGTTGTTAAAAATATGGTCATTTTAAAAAGTATAAGCTTCTCATAAAAATTTAGTGATTTTTCACAAAATACACTTTTAAAAAAAAAATTGAAAAAAACAATAAAGCAAAACAAAATATTTTTTTTTCCATAATTTTGACTCTCTAAAATTATATAGAATTGTAAAATACAATTTAAAAAAAAAAAAAATTATTTTCCAAACAGAATTCAACAACTCAGATATCATTTCCCATTACTTAAAATACCAAAAATATTTCTGCATATTATATATTACACATCTTGAAGTAGGTGAAATTATTTTTTATACATGTATGGCAATAAGAAACATTGAGGATTTAATAATGATGAGTGGGTAATTACATAATTTTATGAATGATTTTCTTTTGCATCTAATGCTTGTGACATTGAACATTGAATCACGGGGACTTTAATTGCAATGTGTTTAAATTTATCACAGAACAATGCCAACAAAGTAATTGAAATGATAATATTAAATGGCGATTAAGTTGTACAGGCAAGTGAATGTAGAAATTGTACATTTCAATGTAATAGTGAATGCATCTTCTAAACGAGTAAAGTTAAAGAAATGAAACTTTTAAAGTTGTTCTCCATGTTCATACCCTTAACATGTAACTTGTCGTAACTTGTTGATTGAAATTTAAAATAAAAAATTAATAAACATGTGTTTGAAATTTAAAAAAATAAATTAATAAACATGTGAATGAAACTTTGGACTACTGGATTTAGAGATAATGAGAACATCTCTTCAGTTTACAGAAGAGAGATGTCCGGAAATAGATAAAATATGGAATTCTGGAAATAGTTCCATATGCAATTGAAAATGAAATAATATGTCGCTTCTCCGTCTACAACTACTATAGTTCAATATGCAATTGAAAATGAAATGACATGTCGTTTCTGCGTCTACTACCAGAAGTACTCTCTACCCCATCTAAACAAATACGAGGCAATATAAACCCTCTTGCGTATTGAATTTCTCGACATTGGAAGCAGGATGAAGATCTTTAAAGCTGATGGGCCAAAAGCGCTAAAACTAAATAAGCAAAGTGACAAAATTGATAGTACCCGAAGCACGTGGTTTCCCGGATTATTAGGCTTTTGAAGATTCTGTATACCCTGATGGAATATAATAAAGTTTCAATCAGCTTAAGCGCGAATAATTCAACACACAGTCTGCTAAATAGATGGAAACATATTTTGATTTTGGTGCATGTATTGTTGTATTTGAATGGAATGGATTTAACCTCACAGACAAATACGTGGCACCGGTGACACCCTAAACTATAAACTTGCAGCCGGTATCACCTAGCACTAGAACTCATAACGAGCAATCATACATAACATAATTATATTCAGTACTATCAGGCTTCTCTTGGTTTTCGATTGCAATGGCAAAGTTGATGTTACTATTAGTTTGTTGAATATGTTGCAAATAACAAAACAGCTATAGAAAAAACTGGGTACATGGAATGCTTCCACAAGTTTCGAAATACATAAGTTTACTGCAAGAGCTGGCATGGCTCTGAGTTACATGAGGAAATGAAGAGCAGAAATAACATTGTTAGACTGCAAACAAGGAATTTTGAGCAGATTGAAAATATCTAGATAACTGGAACGAAAGTATGAAGGTGCTCAGCTCTAATTTTAGCCGAGATAACCAGCGGTCTGGAGTAAAGCGAGCTTGATGTCTTCAGGTCTGATATTGCTTTTAGCTTTATCTATCTGTAAAAACATCCAACAAAAAGTTCCGAAACAGTCAGAAACTTGAAGGCTGAGCAGCTAGCAAATGGTGGAATACGGAGGTCCCAATGAAATATATTAACATATATAACAAACCTCTGAGCAGTGGGCTTGCACTCCAAAATCGCTGAAACAGCTGATGATGGCTTGCTGGATGTCGAGTCCAAACGATTCTAAAGTGCTAATTGTGGACAGCAGTATTGACGGATTTGTTTGACAGGTCATATGAATGTTTAGATCCCGAGTGCCTGTTCTCTTAACCTCGAACTGCACGTAGCACATCAATCAATCAAACAGGTTTCACAGTTTTAATTTTTTTACAATTCACAGCAAGCAAACAGAAATAGACAATATCACACACTTTATAATTCATTTGGGGTATAGCTCTCTATACAAAATTGGCTTCGATTTCTCACTTTCACATTCTAAAATTTACTAATATTTCCACAATCAATCATTCTTGAAAGCTAAATTGATCAAATAATCAATCATTCCTGGAATAGAAATTGATCAAATCATTCTTCAAATTGTTCATAATTGGAATAGAAATTGATCATAATTTGAGTATAGGAAGAGAGTATACGCGGCTGTACGGCCAACATCAAATTAACAAATAACTATCTAAAGTTATGTTTACTTAGAAACAATCGCTGAACTTACTAATTGTAAAAGATTGGAATTAACTCAATCTTCAGCTCTTATTCCAGGGAAGGATTATATCCAGCTGTACAACCAACTTTAAACTAACAAGTATCTATCTCAGAACCCCCAGGGAAAACCACCTGATCGGTCTGCGTTACAGCCAACCTCCACCGCCATCAATATTTCTGATGTGTATAATGCAACGCCTCCAAAATCAATAATTTATGATATGCATAATGGAAATCCCGTTATAGGGTTCTGCAAAGTTTTCATCCCCAACTCTTTGTTACTGAGAGAAAATCAAAACCCTCGCCAGTACGATCATTAATTCGCTTAAATAGATCTTCTTTCAAGCGCAATGATATACCTTTTGCACCTTAGACTATATGAGGCTTTTCTCTTACTACCACTTTTAGGCATGTTGTGTTAGAGCCTTTAAATTTATTGGGTCTACATTCATCCACCGACAATATGCACAAATTTTTGAAGAATAGTTCAACCCCCATCTCTTCGTGTGTAGAAAGCAAGTTTAAAATTTGACCAGAACTTATGAATTCACACAAATTTCTGAAGAATACATTGATCTCCATTTCGTAATCAGGTAGAAAGCAAGTTTCTACAATATGCACAAATTTTTGAAGAATACTTCAACCCCCATCTCTTCGTGTGTAGAAAGCAAGTTTAAAATTTGACCAGAACTTATGAATTGACACAAATTTCTGAAGAATACATTGATCTCCATTTCGTAATCAGGTAGAAAGCAAGTTTAAAACCTAAGAAACATGCTTCAGACCACCTTATGTGTCATGTTATATCCTTCATCAACCCATGCTTGTTGAATGTTATATGTCATTCTGATCAATGACATTAATAATACCTTTTTCATCAGCTAAACTCAACTAAGAAACCCTCGATCAGGAGCATGTTGGTTTTTTATCCTGTTCATAAGTCGCATAAACTAAAAGTTTCACGGCTGCAAAATAAACATCCAAATCCTCGATAATATACATTTCCATTTATGATTTCCATAAATTTGCATCTCTCATGAAAGAGCTAGATCAGCCTGGATCAACCTGCTCTCTACTATTATGTTCATTTAATTTTATTTTACAGGAAACAAACAAATAGACTGTCAAAATTATCAGGTACACATTAGATTTCACAGAAAACAGGGAGATAAACAATATCAGATTTAGATTTCACAGAAAACAGGCAGATAAACAATATCAGATTTACAGGTGCAAATTTTATTCACTGCTATAGGGTATCAATTTTGTATACAAAATTGACAGAATGTAAACATTACCTAATTACACTAATCTCATTAGAAAGAATTTATTAAAAAAATTACTGGAATTAATAGGTTCTTATTATAGCAAGAGAGGATGTGCAAACTTGAACTGATATTCCCAGATTTAGATTTACTGACACTTTATTATATTGTTGATAAGCCTCACTAAAACTTAAATTTAATAACTATATAAATATATTTTTAAAATTTATAAATATCCAAAATTCAACTTGATTGCATTTTTTTAATACTTATAAATAATTATTGAAAATATAGTGATATAATGATATTTAATTGCACTGCCAAAATAAAAATTTAATTTAAAATTTACTTGTGTAAATTTTTTTCCTCTTATTCTAGCTACAAAATTGGCATCAAATCCCGTACATTCTAACTCATAACCAATTTAGCTGCTTCCAAAGAAACTAGTTAAAATAAAAACAGAAATTTAATACCAAAATTTGCCATGAACTTTAGTATAAGTAATGTTAGAAATAAAGTATATGTAACTCCAATAACCTTTGTCTGTGAGAAATCTAAGAAATGTTAGAAATAAAGTATATGTAACTCCAATAAGCTTTGAATGTGAGAAATCTCAATCACAACTAGTTGCTATGGTTGCAGTAAAGAATTTAATTATGGCATGCTCATACAAGCAAAGTGCTGTACAATTTCACTGGCAAAACTTGAACATCATGCACCTGTATGTGGTTAAAGTGTGACATTTAAACCATGAAAAAATTACCTTGGAAATGTGTTTGTCTGCAAATTTTTGGTCACAATCCATGCCCGCTGAGCGAAAGTATCCTTCATAAGCTCTAAGATGTTCCGGCCAGTTAGCTTGGGGTTGAAGCTCGCCATGCAAAAATTGAATTTGTTGCAGAAGCTGTTTCGTATGCTCGATTGTGTCACTCAGTATTGAAGTCCTGTCCATCTGGGGCAAAAGAAATAACCAAAAGTAATGGAAGCCAACCGTTATGAATGATTTTACAGGCCTTCTATAAATAATGTACATTTGGATCAGAAATCTTGATGTATAATTACCTTGGTTATGGTTGGGACAACAGAGCGCAGCATACAAAGTCGCTCGTTTAGCCTCTTCCTTCGCCTTCTCTCAGCCAAGAGATTCTTGGCTGGATGTCCTTTGCTTTTGCTCACACCACCTCGTACGACTTTTGCATTACTGGACTCTCCTTCACCGGTTGTGTAGGTCACCTTTGTTCCATTAGCATCATTCATAACGAAAAGCCCATCCATTCTGCCGCCATTCTCCTCACGATTCCCATCGCTTTTTACTAATTGGCTCGCAGCAGTATTGACGGGCACCCTGTTCTCAGAAACCTTTAGAGGCAAACCGACTGTCTGTGGGGACTGTTGATCACTGTAAATCTCTGTTTCATATGATGTACTGAGCGGCGTCTTATCGTCAAAACCATCCAGCTCACTGACAGAAACGGTTACAATACCCTTCGTCCCGTCGAATTCCAAGGGTTCAATCGACGTCTTGTCTTCATTCAGTAACGTTGAAATTGCACTCTCGGTATTGTAACCTAACAAGACCCCGTTCATTTCCATTTCGTCATAATGATTGAAGCTTATCCCATTATAGGGTTGTCCGATTGTGCTTTTCATGGAATTCTCATGGAAATATCCCACTGAAAATTTGCTGGAATCAGATCCAACATGCCGGATGTCATTGACGTTACTGCAAATAAACCCAAGCTCGTTCTGCGACGCCTGTTCTCTTAAGATTTCACATATATTGTTGCCCTGATCAACTGGTTGATCTTTGTTCAAGTCATTACTGTTCTCACTGTTAAAAGCTGTAGCACCGCCGAACGTATTTTGTTGAAACTCAGCTCCATAGCTAAGACTACCATCGCCTCTGTCCTCCCAGTTTAGGGTCTGAAAACATTTCGAGGAGGTGTAATGCCCGAACCGAAAAGAATTCTCATCGAGATCCCGAGGATAGGCAGCATTCCAGGCACACGAATATGCCTGATCACTTAAGTTGTGAGTGCATCCTCCAAAAATATCGTTACCATATTGTGACCTTACAAGGTCTGTATTCGGACTTCTGGTACCCTCTGTGACATTTAAGACAGAATTAGCCGCCAAGAAGTTCGAATCCATTAATGCTAACAGCCCATTTCCTTCCTCCAAAACCCTATATTCGGAAATATCAAAATGACCATAATTACTATTACCCCATGTGCATTCTGCCATGGTTCGACTCATGAAGATTTGATCATAAATGCTAGTATCCATTGGAGCTCCTCTCAGGGACTTCAACCAACGAACAAAATGACAGCAATCGAAGGGCTGATTCCTGCCAAATTAAAATTCACTTACTGATACCTTATAGTCATCGTAGACATAATGGGATGATCGTCTAATACGGCAAGGAGACAGTCTACCATAAGGCGGTTGCTTTCATATGCTTTTCGTGGACCTCTATATCTAAAATTCCACCGACCTCMGTCCTTTATGAAAACCCAACTAGAAGACCTCGGTATTCAATGGACTGGACAATACAGAAGGGCAGGGACTTCGGGATCTCARGGTGCCGGGACAGAGGGAGGTACCTTGCACTCTGCCCTAATCTGATCAACAAGAGGTCCCACTAATTGTGAAATACCAGAATCATGTGGAAAATCATCGTAGGCAGTACGGAACGCCTTACAAATATTTTATTCGGTGACTCTCTGAGTCGCACAGGGGCGGCAGCCGAAGGCGGGCAGGGCATCTCGAATCCTGAACCCACCTGCTCCCTCCCCTTAGCCGCCGTGAAATCAGACTGCTAGGGCCAGCCAGCTTCACGGCCCGTTTGGCCCTTTGCACTCTCAAATGCATTTCCACCTTGTGTGAACTCGACTACCAGCATTAAGTTCATTGCATGCTACKCATAAACGTCTCATACCGCTGGATACTGCACCGCAGACTACGCTAACCTAGGAAAACCTATACCATTCGGACGTCCAACTCTTAATATGGAAAAAAAATTCATATGGGGGCCGCCTTATTGCCGTAACACGGGTAGGTGCAACCTGCAACACACAGCAATTCTTCGTATGAAAAATCATATGGGGGCCGCGTTGCCGTGACACGAGATAGATCAAATCTGCAACCAACAGCCATTCTTAATCATATGGGGGCCGCATTGTTGCCGTGACAAAATATCGGAGCAATCTGTAACCCAGAGGTATGGGGGCCGCCTTGTTGCCGTGACACAAAATATTATTGAAATCAAATGAAGCAACATAAGTTCTTAATAAATAAAAAGAGGTATATTTAAAAAGAAATATTTACCAGGTTTACAACAAAATTCAAAATTATTTTGGATGGGTTAAAAATTTGAACGTCAAGAAACAAATTAGTAATTCGATATTGTAAAAATGAAAGTTTATTCTTTGCTATTTTCTAAATAATAAAATCTTATTTTTAATGGTATTTTTTTAAATAATAAAAATAATAATAATAATAATAGTAATAATCTATTTTTAAGGTCACGGCCAAGCCAGCACATCAAATTGGTGTATGAGACCCCCTTGTTTGTGGGATAAGGGACCCCCCTCTGTTCAATGATTTGACTAATAAAGTCTACGAAAGTATACGTACCCTACCCCCTCTTTCATCTAGTTTTTTTAATTTAATTTTTTTAATATTTAATAAATTTTAAAATTATATTAATAAATTATAATTTAAAAAATATAAATATATTTTACAAACTTATTTCATAATATAATATATAAATGTTTTCGAATTAGAAAACAAATATATATATATATATATGGTTTCATACCACAAAAACATTTTCAGACTATAAAACAAAGTTAAAGATTGAGTTAGTGTTAGAGATAATGCTCACATTAATGTTGTGTGCTAAGTTTGGGATTGGCTTGAGGTTTTGTAGGAGAATGTTGAGACCTAAATCTTCAATATTAAAATTAGTTAAATCTCACTCCAACTATATATACATGTAATGTATATGTGTGAGTGTGCAATACAAACTAGTTTATGTGTGTGAATCCTATGCAATGGATGCTCTCCATTTTTCTTATTTGGTATCACAGCAAGGACAGCTCTTACTCTTGGAATATGAGATAAATTGAGAGTCAATCCTTTGTACATAGGTAGGTAAGAAAGTGTTGAAATTTTTTATTTGTGTATGTTTGACTGTTAATTTCACTATGTGTTAGAGAGATTCGTTGCTCGAGTCATTGGAGTTGTGCAAGCTATTGTGGATGCCCTGAACTATTCACAATTGATCTTGATGTCTTGGATCCCTTTCTCACGGATTGCGTTGAAGCCGTAGAGCCATCGCTCGTGTTGAGGGAACAAAGGTGTGATACATGAGTTGATTGGTAAAGGAAGCTATGGAGCTACGAATCTGTTGCTGCTGCATAATTCTCCATCCAAATTCCACATGTGTAGAATGATCGCAACATCATATGTTAGCGATGATCACCATTCTCGGCAATTTCTCACAGCTTGGACACAGACAACCCAATTCTTGTAGAGATCTGCATCGACTGAGTTGCATTGAAGATGTGTCGTAAATTCAAGGAGTGCAGCTGGTTTGATGTGTGATGAGGTCGACACTTGAGAGGCAAGAAAGAAATTGCGTACAATTCTAATTTGTTGGGCATTTCCCTAAATTACTACATGTGCATGTCCAAAAGCGAAGATTGTCGAAGAGTAGGCGCCATAGGAAAGTTCTGACCGATGGAAGAGACTCAGCTCAGGGAGTCATCGTTGGTGCATTGAGTAGAGTTGCAACATATATTTTTCAGATTGGTGTGGAATTTGTTTTGACGTTTTCTTTCTTTGTGTATGTGGGTTTGCTATTTCATATTGTAGTGTGTATTACTTGTGTATACCAGTATATGATTATGAAGAAGGCCAATTAGTGAGTAGACTAACATAATTCAAATTGGTGGTTCTTGATAGCGTGAGAACGAATTGCTAATTTAATTATGTCTAAGTTTGTTCTATACTGATGTGACCCTTCATGTCTAAGTTTTTTATATACTGATGTGACCCTTCATGCTCTAGGAACATTAGTTACGGGTTATTTTTATGAGGTCAAGTTGTGAAACTGACTACTGAAGACATTCAGTATACAGATCATTCTCCTAGATACTGTGGATAGATGAAAGAGAAATATTTACAGATTGAAGTGTATCCATAGGATGGTTCAGTATCAATATTCTCCTTCGAGAATTTGAGAAGTGTTGGTAATAGAAATTGGAAGAGCAACCATTGAACAAGATTAACACACAAATGATAATTTGTATTATGCTATGAAACACAACACAGTACACATATATATAGTTGGATTCAGATCCAACTAATTCCACTCATGGAGGGAGAGGTTGAGAGAATATCTTAGCAACCTCCTATAACTCTTCAACTAATCCAATCTTAGTATAATGCATTAATGAAGCATTATTCTCCAACACCCTCATTTAATACTTACATTAAAAAATCTTACAATAATGAAATCACAATTACACGACATACAATACTTTGACTTTGTCTGTCTGTCTGGCCTTCATCAGCTCCTACACCCACTCTGATGCCTCTGGACTGCGCTCTTTCTCTTCCTCTTCTTCGAGC
>JZKD02S0999935.1:0-13536 GCA_000966675.3 Picea glauca
TGTCAATAGGAGCCAATTGGATTAGGTGGGTGGCCACCAATATCCACCTGGATCACAAACACTACTCCACATATGTCAAGGGGTACTACATCCAATTCCACTTTATCAATAAAATCACCATTTACAACTAATTTAATCTTACATTGTTTCGTTACCTTGATATTTGCATCCCTTTTTACCCATCCCAATGGATATGGGCCAAGATTATCACAAACCTCCAATCCAAGCTTGTTGACCAGATCAATTGCTATGAGATTATCCTATGAACCAAAGTCGAACAAGGCATATATCTTGGTCTTATTGACCTGGATCTTGATGTGGAAGAGTTTGGTCATGTTCTTCTCTTCCTGGTGATGAAGGCTACTCAGATTCACCTCCCTTTTCACTGATGTGAAAAAAATATTCTCATCCACATCGAAGCTTCTTTCATCCTGACCACTCGAATCCATGGCTAGAAGATTATTTCTCTTTGCATCCTTCATTTGTTTCTTTGTGTTCAACTCTAGATTTACTTTCCAACACTTATCCTCAGTGTTCCCATCAATATTTTAATGGTTACAATATTTGTTAGGATCATTGAACTAATGTGAAGTGGTTGTCATCTACTTATCCTTTCCCCCTTTCCACTTCTTCCCCTCCTTGGAAACTTCCTGGTTCTCTTTCTACTTGGAACCACTTGGATACCCTTTCTTGTGGCCTATGGTTTCTATATATTGTGCATATACACATGCCTCGTTTATTGTCCTTGGCTTGAAAAGAATCACTTGATTTCATAGATGGCTATGTTGACCCCCCAAATACTTAAGGAGTACATCTAGGTTCTTGGGAGAGATACCCAACATGATGGCCATCTTTCTGAACTTGGTGGTGTCCTCTTGTACCCTCTATCCTTGCTTCTATCTAAAGTAGTGCCATTGAATCCATTGGTCCTCCACATACTCAATAGGGTACAATAAATACTTGATGAAGGTTTTGAATTCCTCCCACCTGGTTACTGTAGGATCACCCTCCAGCCTAAGTGTTTCTATATGGATTTACCACCAGGTTAAGGCATGGTCCTCTAACTTCAGTCTGGAAAATGATATATTTTTTTCTTCATCTCTATGGTGAACACTAAAATAAAATTCTAGTTTCATCAACCATTGATTCAGTTTTAATGCATCGATCTCACCTTGGTATGGCTTTATGTCCACTTTTTCTTCCATCTTGATTAAATATTGTGAACGGTTTATGGTACTGGAACTTAGATACTCTTTCTTTGGTTCTTTATGTGACTCCTTTTCAAGGTCCTTGTGTTATCCCCGGGTTTCCTATCTAATCTAATCTATGAGTTCTAGTTTGAGATTTTTTGCTAGAGCCACCATGAGGAGGGAAATATTGTGAGATATGCCACCGAATTTCTCTTCCAGCCTCACAAATATCTCCTCTACTAGATCTCAAGGGTTGTTATGAATAAACTCATCGACCATGGCTAGGGTCCTGCAAATTTCTTCTTAAACCGATTACTAGATCCTTGCAACTTTCCAAAAATACCCCAAGAAAACCTCCTCTGATACCAATATGATCTGTAAATTGTCGTGGATATTCCACTAGACAGTTTGTCACAACATATCTAAAAAAATATTGAAATATTTACTGAGAAGGTTAATTTCCTTTAGATCTTAGATTCTCTAATTACTAGTTTTCTTCTTAAAATGTATGAAATATGTGATATGAGGAAAATAGAGAACATAAATAAATAGACACACCATCCACAAATAAACACAACATATAACTTCGAAAACCCAATATGAGAGAAAACCCAGCTAGAAGGTGAGGTTGTTTTGCTCTCTTTTCTTCAAATGCAAGTACAAAGAATGAGGCACTCTCTGTGGAGTTTCCTTTGATTTTGTGCCATGTATGGCTGCTACAAAATATCTCGTCCTCTCTTATTCTCTCAAAATACCACTCCTAGGTGCTCTACACAATTATGGAATAAATACAATGCTAAATAATGGAATCCCTTAACATCCTAGTGACCTAATATTTAACATTGCCCGATGGCCATCTAGGGGTAGGGTTTTGACTTCCTCAACCCTCAATTGTGATAAGGTTTTGGACCTTCTAGAATCTTCTTGAAATTCCATACATGGCTAGCTCCATATGCGTGAAAAATAGGGGTTGACGTGGCATCCACTCATACCATGGTGGTCAACACGATAGGTCAACTTGCGGGAGACATAACTTTTGCATATGAGCTCTAATTGACGTTATTTTTGCTCCATTGGAAAGGTCTCGATGTGTAGAATATCTTCAAGAGGTATATCTAAAACAAATGAATTTTTTACCCCAAAAAATGTCATTTGATGCCTCAAAATGGATCTGGAAGGTTTCAAACCCAATTTTCCAAACTGTGACATGCCATTAAAACGCTCCTGCAAGCTAATTCCTCCAATGTTTTCCACTTTGAAAGCATAAAGATATATGAAAAATAATATAATGATCCAATTTGGATGATTTATTGATATGGAAAAAATATGTTCATCTAGAAAGTTGTTGTCTACTACTTCATTATCTGCAATATTGGTTAGCCTTGATAAAAAAGCCGCAACGACATTTTGTTTCTCATGCTTGTCAAGTATTTTTGGGTCAAACTCTTGCAACAATAAAACCCATATAATGATCTTACCATCAATGTCAGTATTGTTCATCAAATATCTAATCACAACATGATTTGTATGCACAAAAAATGGATATATAGTAACATAGTGTCTAAAATTGTTAATGGAATAAATTGTTGCAAGAAACTCTTTCTCTATGACAAAATAATTCAACTTTGAACCACATAATTTTTTGTTGATAAAACAAATTGTAAAGGAAATTTTAACTTCCAACTAGCCTAAAAATGCCCATAACGACTTGTCAAATGCATCAATATGAATGTGGAAGAGAATGTCCCACTTAGGACCCTGCAATACAAGGGATGTTATGAGTTTTTCTTTGATATTTTCAAAGGATTCTTGTCATTTTTTTTTCTAATGGAATTCATTATCCTTGATTAGAAAAGTGAACAAAGGGGAGGCTAGTTTACTGAAGTCTTTAATGAACCTCTTATAGTATCCTACATGACCAATGAAACTCCTGACATATTTTTTCTTTTTGGATATAGGTGGATATTTGATGATGTTCACTTTGGTTTGGTCAACTTAAATCCCCCTAAAGGAGATATGGTGACCCAAGACAACCCCTTCACTCATGATTATGTTGCAGTTTCATGGTTGAGTGATAGGTTCATATCTCCACACCTTTTTAGCACTTTTTCAAGGTTTGTCAAGGCTTTCTAGAAGGAATTTCCATAAGGTGTAAATTCATCCATGTACATTTCTACGGTGTCATGGATGTGGTCTGAAAATATGCTTAATACATATCTTTGGAAAGTTGCAGGATTGTTACAAAGGCCAAAGGGAAGAACCTTATAGGAAAATGTGCCCCAAGGATAAGTAAAATTTGTTTTATCTTGATCCTTATGGCTGATTTGAATCTAATTGTACCCACTAAACCCATCCATGAATGAGAAGTA
Source organism: Picea glauca (assembly GCA_000966675.3). NCBI lineage: Eukaryota > Viridiplantae > Streptophyta > Pinopsida > Pinales > Pinaceae > Picea > Picea glauca. The sequence goes on from JZKD02S0999935.1 coordinate 3,560, forward strand.
CTTTTTACTACTAGAATATATAGTACTTTATCAATGAAAGGAAAGGGTAGATGGTCTTTTCTAGTGGCTTTGTTGATTTCTCAGTAATCCACACATCAATTTTTTATGGGCACAATAAGCAAGGGTGAGACTCATTGATTATCAGAAATAAGATAAATTAATCCTACATCTAAGAGTTTTTGTAGTTCTCATTTGAAAATGTATTTTAAGGAAGGGTTCATCCTTCTTTAATATTTCCTAATGGGCACAAATCATCCTTTATGTAAATCTGATGAGTACAAAATTTTGGATGAATGTCTTTCATGTCCTTTTAATCCCATTCAAATGTTGTGGAGTGATTATTAAGGACAACCAACAATTTCTACTCTTGGACAATAGTCAAGTTAATACTGATTTTTAGAGTTTTGAAGGAGACATTTCCACTGTTTTGACTATTGTTATTTCAATCTTAGCAGTGAATAAATATTTCCATAAATCCTCTTTCAAATCAGCAGAAACTTCAGACTGTTGTTGTTGTTCATGCTCATCAAAACCATCAATTTTTACAATAGCATGGTATATATTTTTTATGAAGTTGGAGATGGAAGTGTCCTCATCTGATTTTTTCATGGCTAAGGTTGTTTCAATGGTGAGGAGATAGTATATTGTTGTTTGAAATATCCCTTGTTCTTCTTCTTGTACTACCCACATAAGGATTTATTCTTCAATTTGTGGCTTGGTAAGGGGGTAGAGGACAAGTTTCTTTTGAGATTTACCATTGGTAATGCTTATATTTCCTTCCCTACATTTGATATATGAATTTGTTGTAGCTAGCCAAGGTCTTCCTAGGATGAAGGGGCATCCATTCAACTTAGATTTTTTGTGGAGAACTATAAAGTTAGTTGGATACTCCCGTGAATCAATAGACACCATTACATCATCTAGTGCTCCCTCATGATTCATAGTTGATCTATCTACTAGAAAGAGTACAATAGGTGTGTGTCTTATCATTCCTTGAATGTATAGTATAAGAAAAGTGTCCTTTGTCATGAAATTAATGGATGACCATAGGTCTTTCAAGGTGTTATGGATGAGATTTTTGTTGATGTAGACATCTACTACATGGATGCCTAGATCTAAGTACTTAGACACAAATATTCTTCTTCGCACGAGGTCTATTAGTTGGCCTATTACATTAACTGTAGGATAATCCTTATCCTTTTTTTCTAGTTTTCTTAAGGAATTCCTCTTAGATGAATTTATTGTAAGTAGGAACATTATTAATGGATTGGAGGAGAATTATTTTGACACATAGAGTTTTGAGTTCTCCTAGGAGGTCATTTTTTGAGGATGTGCAAGCCTCCTTGGTAGCTATCCTTTCAGGATATGGTGGAACGTGTTTAGGGAGAGGTTGTTCTTGCAGTGAGGATTCCTCTCTCTCAAATAGTATGTCTTCTATAGGTTTTGCAGTGAGAGGAGGGGTTTTTATCACCTTTATTGATATGAGATTGATCACTTGAAGATCCATAGAGTAGTCTTCATATGTCATCTCATTGTTATACATTTTTTGGACATGCCTATTGTTGGGATTAGGAGCTACTTGGGCAGGAAACTATGGTTGTTTTGGTGGTTGTTGAAAAATGATTGTAGAAGTGTTATTGTGTTGTGGTGGAGTGGGTATCAATGCTTGTTTTTTTTACCTTGGATGACTCCATCATCATGGAGGGTTGGTCTAATGATGGTTTTACATTGGAGGTTGGGATGGAAATGGTTTATAGGAAGGATTGAAAGGTTGGGGTTGATTATGATATTTCCACTGATTTTGCATGGGCTAGGTACGTTTATTACGAGGATACCAAGGTTGAGTATGAAAATTGTGAGTTGTATCCAAAGAAATAATGAGGATGAGTGTAACCCATACCTAGTTGAAATGGCCTAGGGAATCCTTGTCTTCTTTGATCGATGAAGCATAATGGCTCCACATTCTCCTCAACCCCCTGATAAGCATCCTTGAAACCTAGAAGGGAAGGGAATTCGTTAGTTTCATGTGGCTCTTCATAAATTTCACAAACTTATATAGTATTGAGTGGGTATTCATTTCTAGGGTGTTTCTTTGTGCATTTGGGACAACAAATGACTAGAGATCTTTCTGGTCCCTCTTTCTTTTACTTTATCTGCAATATATCCACCTGCATGGATAATGAGTGCAAAATATCAGTTTTCATTTCTTCCAGCAAACCTTCTAATTCATTCTCAGTAAGATTTATAGAGTTTTATGATTGTGTTACCATACTTCAACCATTCCTACCCTTCTTCCTCACAGATCTAGAGTAGTTTTTGAAAACTTTCTTGATGTATTCATACTCCAACTAGAATATGTCTCCATATGCAAGGTGATTATAGGTCTCCATGAGTTCCTCTCTTACCCCTCTAAGCAAGACAATTTTGAGTGAGTTGTCATCCAATCTAAAACTATGAGCTCTCTTGTAACTGAGTTGGAACCTCTCCTCATATTCTTCCAAATGATTCATTTTCTCCTTCGATCATCATAAAGAATGATCTCTTATGTCCCTAGCCTTGCACTAGTCCCTATTCTTATCGATGAAGGTTTGTTTCATTTGTTCCCATATTATGATGTTGTTTCCTTCTAGAATCATGATCCGTATCAAAGTTGGTGTTGGAACATCAAGCATTGATGGTTCATCACACATATCTTGGGTTCAGTCGGTCGAGAGGTCAACCTACATATAGATACAATTGGTCTGATGATTGACTAACACACCACACCATGCAGTCGAGTAGTTGATGTGCTTGTCGGTCAGACAATCGACAAGCAGTTGAAGATAGTCATGTGGTGGATCGACTAGCCCAACAATCAAATACAAGTTGAACGAGTAAGTGATTGGGTTGAGTCTTGTTGAGATGACTCAACAAAGCGAATTTTGCAAAGTCAACTTTAACAACCAATGGTTACATGTGGACAAGATCTTTCAAATTCTATGGAAATTAGCTAGATCTCGAGGCTATAAAAAGATATCCCTTGGGTCACTATCAATCATGGAAATGGATATTGTGCAATATATCATGTGGATCAATATGTACAACATGCACTGTGATGTTTTGATCATAGTGAGTTCTTCTTCAATGTTGTAACAGTGTCTTTAGACACAACCCTCTATCTTCAAAAAAAATTATTCCTCTTAGATTGTCCATAGTACTGTGTCCTATGTTTCACATCGTGTTCCACCTTATTCCCCAACATGGTTTCAGATCCATTGTTTTAAAACCTCGACATGTTATCTGCAAACCTTGCTGAGTCAAATCTATTGTGTGATTGAATCTGGGTCGGTGGTTTGTTGATTGGAACTTGTCGAAACAAACCAGTCTGTCTATATATCGAAGATGGCTTCGAAGATCGATCCTATTGTTTTGAAAAGATAAATTTATGCAGTATGGGCACTAGATATGAAAACCATGTTGAAGAGTAAAGGACCATGGAAATATACAAAGGTGGTGATTCTAGATCCAAAAGATGACCAAGTGAAGTTCATTGTTGATGGAAAGAAGGATGAGGTTGTAGGATTCATTACGACCTACATATCATGGAAGATTCATTTTCACCTTAGTAGAATCCACTATCCTCATCAAGTTTGGAATAATATTAAAACCTTATTCAACCGAGCCGACAAGAGCCACGTCATACAGTTGGAGAAATAGTTGATCTCTCTCTATCATCATTCCTTTGAGAGAATGGAGGGTTATTTGGCGAATGTCAAAGAACTCCAACTGAAATTGGGCGAATGTCAAAGAAATCCAACTAAAATTGGGAGAATGTGGAAAGAACTATCAAAATAAGGATGGACAACTCATCAAGCTGGTCCTAATGAACTTGAGAACACCATTCAATGTTTTTGTGCGACGTTCCACACTAACTAGAAAGCATTCAAGGAAGATGCTAAGTATTACACCTTTGAAGATTTATGTATTCTTTTGATTACTGATCAACATAGATTTCTTGGAGAAGAAAATCTTGGTGATAAACACCAGGACCACTTGATCAAGGGAAAGGTCAAGATGGATCCCAAGAATAGAGTGCAGTCTAATGTCTCGACACATAAACATGCATACCATGACTAGGAACCCTAGAGGAAACGACAACGAAGTCGAAAGAAGAAGACATGTCAGTGTTGTGGAAAGACTGAACATGTGGAGAAAAACTACTATAAGAAGCGAGATGACTTAGAGGATAAGGTTAAACACCCTGAAGGAGACATGTTCATTGTTCGCCAACCCATTGATAATTTCACCTTCCAAATCGGAAATTCTCAAGCCTTGTTGTCTCACTCTGCACAGAATGAATGGGTTGTCAATTCTGGGTGCAATCATCACATGTATAAAGATGCCTCTTTATTTCACAAGACTGAATAAAGCNAAGGAATTTCCATAAGGTGTAAATTCATCCATGTACATTTCTACGGTGTCATGGATGTGGTCTGAAAATATGCTTAATACATGTCTTTGGAAAGTTGCAGGATCGTTACAAAGGCCAAAGGGAAGAACCTTATAGGAAAATGTGCCCCAAGGATAAGTAAAATTTGTTTTATCTTGATCCTTACAGCTGATTTGAATCTAATTGTACCCACTAAACCCATCCATGAATGAGAAGTACTTTTTACTACTAGAACATATAGTACTTTATCAATGAAAGGAAAGGGTAGATGGTCTTTTCTAGTGGCTTTGTTGATTTCTCAGTAATCCACACATCAATTTTTTATGGGCACAATAAGCGAGGGTGAGACTCATTGATTATCAGAAATAAGATAAATTAATCCTACATCTAAGAGTTTTTGTAGTTCTCATTTGGAAATGTATTTTAAGGAAGGGTTCATCCTTCTTTAATATTTCCTAATGGGCACAAATCATCCTTTATGTAAATCTGATGAGTACAAAATTTTGGATGAATGTCTTTCATGTCCTTTTAATCCCATTCAAATGTTGTGGAGTGATTATTAAGGACAACCAACAATTTCTACTCTTGGACAATAGTCAAGTTAATACTGATTTTTAGAGTTTTGAAGGAGACATTTCCACTGTTTTGACTATTGTTATTTCAATCTTAGCAGTGAATAAATATTTCCATAAATCCTCTTTCAAATCAGCAGAAACTTCAGACTGTTGTTGTTGTTCATGCTCATCAAAACCATCAATTTTTACAATAGCATGGTATATATTTTTTATGAAGTTGGAGATGGAAGTGTCCTCATCTGATTTTTTCATGGCTAAGGTTGTTTCAATGGTGAGGAGATAGTATATTGTTGTTTGAAATATCCCTTGTTCTTCTTCTTGTACTACCCACATAAGGATTTATTCTTCAATTTGTGGCTTGGTAAGGGGGTAGAGGACAAGTTTCTTTTGAGATTTACCATTGGTAATGCTTATATTTCCTTCCCTACATTTGATATATGAATTTGTTGTAGCTAGCCAAGGTCTTCCTAGGATGAAGGGGCATCCATTCAACTTAGATTTTTTGTGGAGAACTATAAAGTTAGTTGGATACTCCCGTGAATCAATAGACACCATTACATCATCTAGTGCTCCCTCATGATTCATAGTTGATCTATCTACTAGAAAGAGTACAATAGGTGTGTGTCTTATCATTCCTTGAATGTATAGTATAAGAAAAGTGTCCTTTGTCATGAAATTAATGGATGACCATAGGTCTTTCAAGGTGTTATGGATGAGATTTTTGTTGATGTAGACATCTACTACATGGATGCCTAGATCTAAGTACTTAGACACAAATATTCTTCTTCGCACGAGGTCTATTAGTTGGCCTATTACATTAACTGTAGGATAATCCTTATCCTTTTTTTCTAGTTTTCTTAAGGAATTCCTCTTAGATGAATTTATTGTAAGTAGGAACATTATTAATGGATTGGAGGAGAATTATTTTGACACATAGAGTTTTGAGTTCTCCTAGGAGGTCATTTTTTGAGGATGTGCAAGCCTCCTTGGTAGCTATCCTTTCAGGATATGGTGGAACGTGTTTAGGGAGAGGTTGTTCTTGCAGTGAGGATTCCTCTCTCTCAAATAGTATGTCTTCTATAGGTTTTGCAGTGAGAGGAGGGGTTTTTATCACCTTTATTGATATGAGATTGATCACTTGAAGATCCATAGAGTAGTCTTCATATGTCATCTCATTGTTATACATTTTTTGGACATGCCTATTGTTGGGATTAGGAGCTACTTGGGCAGGAAACTATGGTTGTTTTGGTGGTTGTTGAAAAATGATTGTAGAAGTGTTATTGTGTTGTGGTGGAGTGGGTATCAATGCTTGTTTTTTTTACCTTGGATGACTCCATCATCATGGAGGGTTGGTCTAATGATGGTTTTACATTGGAGGTTGGGATGGAAATGGTTTATAGGAAGGATTGAAAGGTTGGGGTTGATTATGATATTTCCACTGATTTTGCATGGGCTAGGTACGTTTATTACGAGGATACCAAGGTTGAGTATGAAAATTGTGAGTTGTATCCAAAGAAATAATGAGGATGAGTGTAACCCATACCTAGTTGAAATGGCCTAGGGAATCCTTGTCTTCTTTGATCGATGAAGCATAATGGCTCCACATTCTCCTCAACCCCCTGATAAGCATCCTTGAAACCTAGAAGGGAAGGGAATTCGTTAGTTTCATGTGGCTCTTCATAAATTTCACAAACTTATATAGTATTGAGTGGGTATTCATTTCTAGGGTGTTTCTTTGTGCATTTGGGACAACAAATGACTAGAGATCTTTCTGGTCCCTCTTTCTTTTACTTTATCTGCAATATATCCACCTGCATGGATAATGAGTGCAAAATATCAGTTTTCATTTCTTCCAGCAAACCTTCTAATTCATTCTCAGTAAGATTTATAGAGTTTTATGATTGTGTTACCATACTTCAACCATTCCTACCCTTCTTCCTCACAGATCTAGAGTAGTTTTTGAAAACTTTCTTGATGTATTCATACTCCAACTAGAATATGTCTCCATATGCAAGGTGATTATAGGTCTCCATGAGTTCCTCTCTTACCCCTCTAAGCAAGACAATTTTGAGTGAGTTGTCATCCAATCTAAAACTATGAGCTCTCTTGTAACTGAGTTGGAACCTCTCCTCATATTCTTCCAAATGATTCATTTTCTCCTTCGATCATCATAAAGAATGATCTCTTATGTCCCTAGCCTTGCACTAGTCCCTATTCTTATCGATGAAGGTTTGTTTCATTTGTTCCCATATTATGATGTTGTTTCCTTCTAGAATCATGATCCGTATCAAAGTTGGTGTTGGAACATCAAGCATTGATGGTTCATCACACATATCTTGGGTTCAGTCGGTCGAGAGGTCAACCTACATATAGATACAATTGGTCTGATGATTGACTAACACACCACACCATGCAGTCGAGTAGTTGATGTGCTTGTCGGTCAGACAATCGACAAGCAGTTGAAGATAGTCATGTGGTGGATCGACTAGCCCAACAATCAAATACAAGTTGAACGAGTAAGTGATTGGGTTGAGTCTTGTTGAGATGACTCAACAAAGCGAATTTTGCAAAGTCAACTTTAACAACCAATGGTTACATGTGGACAAGATCTTTCAAATTCTATGGAAATTAGCTAGATCTCGAGGCTATAAAAAGATATCCCTTGGGTCACTATCAATCATGGAAATGGATATTGTGCAATATATCATGTGGATCAATATGTACAACATGCACTGTGATGTTTTGATCATAGTGAGTTCTTCTTCAATGTTGTAACAGTGTCTTTAGACACAACCCTCTATCTTCAAAAAAAATTATTCCTCTTAGATTGTCCATAGTACTGTGTCCTATGTTTCACATCGTGTTCCACCTTATTCCCCAACATGGTTTCAGATCCATTGTTTTAAAACCTCGACATGTTATCTGCAAACCTTGCTGAGTCAAATCTATTGTGTGATTGAATCTGGGTCGGTGGTTTGTTGATTGGAACTTGTCGAAACAAACCAGTCTGTCTATATATCGAAGATGGCTTCGAAGATCGATCCTATTGTTTTGAAAAGATAAATTTATGCAGTATGGGCACTAGATATGAAAACCATGTTGAAGAGTAAAGGACCATGGAAATATACAAAGGTGGTGATTCTAGATCCAAAAGATGACCAAGTGAAGTTCATTGTTGATGGAAAGAAGGATGAGGTTGTAGGATTCATTACGACCTACATATCATGGAAGATTCATTTTCACCTTAGTAGAATCCACTATCCTCATCAAGTTTGGAATAATATTAAAACCTTATTCAACCGAGCCGACAAGAGCCACGTCATACAGTTGGAGAAATAGTTGATCTCTCTCTATCATCATTCCTTTGAGAGAATGGAGGGTTATTTGGCGAATGTCAAAGAACTCCAACTGAAATTGGGCGAATGTCAAAGAAATCCAACTAAAATTGGGAGAATGTGGAAAGAACTATCAAAATAAGGATGGACAACTCATCAAGCTGGTCCTAATGAACTTGAGAACACCATTCAATGTTTTTGTGCGACGTTCCACACTAACTAGAAAGCATTCAAGGAAGATGCTAAGTATTACACCTTTGAAGATTTATGTATTCTTTTGATTACTGATCAACATAGATTTCTTGGAGAAGAAAATCTTGGTGATAAACACCAGGACCACTTGATCAAGGGAAAGGTCAAGATGGATCCCAAGAATAGAGTGCAGTCTAATGTCTCGACACATAAACATGCATACCATGACTAGGAACCCTAGAGGAAACGACAACGAAGTCGAAAGAAGAAGACATGTCAGTGTTGTGGAAAGACTGAACATGTGGAGAAAAACTACTATAAGAAGCGAGATGACTTAGAGGATAAGGTTAAACACCCTGAAGGAGACATGTTCATTGTTCGCCAACCCATTGATAATTTCACCTTCCAAATCGGAAATTCTCAAGCCTTGTTGTCTCACTCTGCACAGAATGAATGGGTTGTCAATTCTGGGTGCAATCATCACATGTATAAAGATGCCTCTTTATTTCACAAGACTGAATAAAGCTGAGGAGAGTAAAATCTATGTTGCTGACAATTTTGCAATGGATGTTGTTGGTCAGGGTGATGTTTCTTGTCAACATGGAGAAATTATCAACATCTATCATCTGCAAAATCTTAGTGAATTTTTTTTATTTTTTGCTCAATTGACACAGACTGGAAACATTATGGAATTTTGGCCAAATCGGTTCTATGTTCATGATTTGAAGAAAGGTAAGTCAATTTTCGTTAGTGTGATTCTCGACCTGACGGACAGTTTGTACAAGTTTGGTGACTTGAATCAACCTGAACCTGAACGGACTGCACTTGTTTCTCACAATGATGAGAGAAGTCGACTTTGGCATAAACGACTCGGACATCTGAATTTTTGAAGTTTGCAGGCACTAACAACTCAGAACATGGTTTTTGGTTTGCTGAAGGTGTTTCCCCTTGAAGGAGTCTCTAAGGGCTGTGTGCTTGGGAAGCATCATCAGGCACCATTCGACTCTCAGAAATTGTGGTGAGAACATAAACTACTGGAATTGGTTCACAGTGATGTCTACTTCATCAATATACCTTCACTTGAACGTGCAAGGTAAATGTTGAATTTCATTGATGATTTCTCTCACTTCACATGGGTCTTTTTCTTGAAGAATAAGAACCTTGTCTTTGAAAAGTTCAAGGAGTATCAACCCTTTGTTGAAAAGAAATGTGGTCAGTATGTAAATCAACCCTTTGAATAATACCTACTTTGATCTGGTATTGACTGGAAATGGTCGATTCCTCACACTCTTCAACAAAAATGGTGTTTCAAAATGCAAGAATCATATGTTAGTAGGTAGATGCCTTTTGCAATCTAAATACCTTCCTCCTTTCTTATGGGATGAAGCAATATACTTTGCAAATTATATTCTTAATCACATCTTGACTCGAGTTGTTCCTTCCATG
>JZKD02S0999957.1:0-13536 GCA_000966675.3 Picea glauca
GCTGATTGATGACTCTTCCAAGAGATAGAATTTGAATTTGCTGAGTTGTGCAAAAACCCCAATCTGTTGCCACCAAAATAGGTACCAAAACCAACTTGGATACCTTTTCTAATCCTTACACACCAAAAATGGATCTTGAATCTGAATCTATAATTCAACATCTATCCATTACAAGTGTTTTCAAATGATTCGGATTAGTAAAACCTCGATCTGTGCAAAAATACCCCTTCGCTGCCATGTAACAGGTTTCAGTGGTTAACGGAGAAAAATCTAGGCCTGTTAACCACCGAAAAGATCTGCTTTCGGTGGTTAAGAGAGGCAAAATCTAGGCCTTTTAACCACCGAAACCTGTAACTTTCGAAAAATGGATCTGTAGCGAAAAAATTTACATGAGAATCGTAATGACTCGGCATCTATTCCACGAATACTTGTCCTTCATGAAAAACAAATCGAGAACCTCGATCATTCAACCAAATTTGTTGCCCACGCATTCTTTGTCTGTAAAATCAAACTCTTCCAAAACTCGACATGCTTGATGAACTGGAAGCTCTGATTTCGGTGAAAGACCTTGATCTCTTCAATAACGCCTTGCTCCTGGCATCTCGGTGGATACGTTCAGATCCTACATGTCTTACTCATGATCTGGCGATTGTTTGTTGTCTTCATTTGCTTACGGGACATATCACACAATCCCGATATGTGTGGGTGAAATAGCCGTTTACAAACGCCACCATTCTCAGCGTATTGATGAACCGTAGTGCATGCTAGGCTGACGCTTTGATTTACATAACTCGTGGCTTAGATGTGGCTCTGTTTGACCTGATGACTTGGTGTGTTAAAGACTTTGACCAGATGCAAAGCTAACACCTGTTTTATTCCATTTATTCGGGCGCGTGATGAAACAGCTAGTTGCTTTTCAGCTTTGGCACTTTCGGTAGTTAACACAACTTCGAATTTTGGGTTTTAGCTACCGAAAGCTAAGGATTTTCGTAGCTAAAGTAGCTTTTCGTAGGGACACTTAGCTACCGAAACCTGTGTTTTAATAAAAGCCCCGAACCAGATCTTTTTGAGACTTTATTATAAACTCCATCTCTTAAAGACAAACCTTTTAAAATATTAGAAAGGCATTATTAATGACTACCTATCACCTAAATAGACAATATTTACTGTGTTATTTCAGGAGATAATAGGACAGAATATCCTTTCAAAATGTTGCTCAAGGAATCCCTTGAGCGACAAAGGAACGAGATGATAGACAACTTTGCACAAATCCTTCGACAGTTGTTGACAAGCAACGCATCCACCTCAAGAAGAGGTGTGTCCCCCTTCAAGGTACATATCAATTTTGATATTCCTATATTCAAAGGTAAAATAGATGCAGATGTCGTAGATAAATGGTTAAACCTTCTAGAAGGGTATTTTTCTGTCCACAACTTTTTCGATAGAGAAAATATTACATTTGCGCTCCTCAAGGTCATCCCCCAAGTCAAAGATTGGTGGGAGACTTTCTGTGAGCAAAAGGAAATAGAGGGATCCACACTATTTGTATTTTCACCCACTTGGGGTTCCTTAAGGGATGTTATTAAGGAACAATACTACCCCATTGGAAGCTATGACGACTTGTATACAAGATGGACCACACTGCAGCAGGAAAGAGACCAAACAGTGCCAAAGTTCACTAATGTCTTCCATACCTTGCGCACCAAGCTGGGTATCAAATATTTTGAGCGACATCTAGTACTCAAGTACCATGTCGGTCTACATAGATACATCTAGACAAAAATGGATTTTTTGGACATCTCATCCTTAGGTGTGGCCTATCGATATGTCGTCAAAATCAAGCAAAAGCTGAAACAAAAGATGTGGCAATTTTAGTCTCGAAACCCATCAAATAAGAATTAGGGCAAGAGCAGCCCCAACACGCAGAAAAAAGAACAGAGAAAACATGGGAAACCTCAGTACAACCATTCCAAGCCACAAGAAAAGAAGGGCAATGGGAAGACAAAGAAAGATACCAAGAAGTGGTGCGACTTCCATAAGAGCCCCTATCATAACACTATTTATTATCGCTCAAAGAAGTCATTGGTGACTAAGGTAAAATCCTTTGAATCATATGTGGTTTCCGACTCTAATTCAGAACCAGAAAAGGGGAGACGAATCATTGACATGGAACCTAGTTCCATCGTTGCTACCACCAAGATCCAGCACGGTAAACCTGATGAGCCAGAGGAAGGAGAGCGCCTCTTTCATTCACAAATGTGGGTAAAAGACACTCTGTTGCACTTCATCATTGATAGCGGTAGCCAGAAGAACCTCATCCCACCAGAGGTCGTCAAGCGGCTAGCCCTGCTGACAACGCCACACCCGCATCCCTACACCATCAAATGGATCTGTCGAGGAAGAGATCTTCGCATCAGCCAACATTTGTGTCTGTCGTACGACATCAATCCATTCAAAGATGAGGTATTGTTTGATGGTGCTCCCCTTGAAGTTTGTGATGTTATTTTGGGCCAACCTTATTTATGGAAACGTCATGTTGTATATGAGTCTAGGACTTGTAGTGTTATTATTACTTTGAACAGGAAATTGTACGAGATACCCGAGGTAATCCCACCTGGTGCTATTTCCTTGATCTTTGTCAAGCAATGCAGGAAGCTCATTTCTCAAACCGAGAAGTTTGTCTTCTTCGTGATTATCTCTCAAAGTGAGCGAAAGGTTGCGGCCACATCCATGAGCTCCGCGGATGACCTCTCCACGCAATAGAAGCAAGTGGATAAGGTCATGGAAGAGTACAAAGACATCTTATCATCACCTAATGGGGTACCTCTGCATTGTCAGGTCAAGCATCCCATCGATATAACCCCCGACACATCGCTACCCAATGGGCTATTCTATCATCGCTCTCTACTAGAAAATGAGGAGATCAAGTGTCAGATCCAAGAATTTCTCCACAAGGGGCACATCCGACCCATCTCATCACCTTGTAGAATATCAATCATGCTGGAGCAAAAGAAAGATGGGACTTGGCGACTTTGCATTGATTATCATGCCCTAAATAAAATCACAGTCAGGAATCGGTACCTGATTCCTCGAATCGATGATCTCCTTGATCAGTTCAAGGGGGGTAAATACTCCAGTAAGATTGATCTGAAGTATAGCTACCATCAAGTCCTAATAGAACAAACAGACGTATGTAAAACTACCTTCAAGTCAAAAGAAGGTATTTTTGAATGGTTTGTCATGCCCTTTCGTTTGACAAATGCCCCAACAACTTTCATGAGGATGATGGATAATATCTTGGGGCCTTTCACTAATTATTTTGTGGTGATGTATCTGGATGACATCCTCGTCTACAACGAGACTTGGGCAGAACACTTCCAACATATTCAAGAGTTTATGCACACTCTGCGGCAGCACAAGCTATATGCCAACTTGGAAAAATGCTCCTTCAGTATGCATAGGGTCCAACACCTAGGATACATTGTTGATGCACATGGTTTGCATGTTGATCCAGCCAAGATCCAAGTCATATGTGACTATCCAGCCCCAACCACGTTCACTGAGCTTCAAAGCTTCTTAGGCCTTTCCAATTTCTATCGAAGGTTCATGTTGGGATTCTCTCATATTGCATGGTCCCTCAGCTAAATAACCAGGGGTGGTGGTAAGGTAAAATTTGTGTGGGGCATGTCCCAATAGAAAGCGTTTGATGATATGAAGAAGTGCTTGTGCTCCACCCCAGTGCTTTCATTACCTGACCTGCAACAACCCTTTCAGATCGAGACAGATGCTTCAAACTATGTTGTGGGTGCAGTCATCACTCCTCACGGGTATCTCATGGCCTATCATAGTGAGACACTATAAGATGTCCTTCGTAAGTACCCCACTTATGACAAAGAAATGTACTCCATTGTACAAGTCTGATGCCAGTGGAGGCATTATATTCTCAGGAAGGAGACAATCATCCACACTGATCATAAGTCGCTATAGTTCATGCAGACACAAGGAAAATTGTAAAATGACCACCATCAGAAGTGGTCCACATATTTGCAGTAGTTCCATCTCAACATCAACTATAAAACAGGAAGTACTAACTGAGTCATTGATTTCCTCAACCAACCTCCATTCACGACACTCACCACAGTGCTTGATTCTTGCGTCCACGAAACCTCTAGATGGCCCCACCTCTATGAGACAGATCCTGACTTCTCCAACACCTACCAGATGTTGGGTGAAAACACATAGATCACTAATTTCCATATTCAAGATGGACTGCTCTGCCATCTAGGACATCTATTCATTCCATCAAGCGAGTGAGAAAAGATGATTTGGGAAGCTGACTATAGTCGGGCGGTAGGACACTTTGGTGTGGAAAAGACAGTGGTAATGTTGAAACGACATTTCTACTAGTCGAAACTTCGACAAGATGTCAGCAAGTATATCTAATCTTTCACTATCTGCACTATTACCAAACTGGCTAGTAAGAAACAAGGAATTTACACTCCTCTGCCCACTCCTGATAGGCTCTGGGAATCCATCTCAATGGACTACATGTCGGGCCTTCCATCCACCAAGTAGGGAAATGACTGTGTTTTTGTGGTGGTTAATTCTTTTTGAAGATGGCGATTATGGCCGCCTGCAAGAAGAGCAACATAGTGGAGGCCACTGCCAAGATCTTTTTTGAACAAGTGTGGGTACACTTAGGGATCCCACAAACCATTATATTAGATCGAGACAGTCGGTTCCTCTGCACATTCTGGTCACTGCTGGACACCAAGATCACCAAGTCCACTGCCCTACACCCCCAAACAAATGGCCAAACCGAGGTTGTCAAACGGATGATCGTGCACATCTTGCGCATGTACAATTCCAAACACCCCCGCACCTGGGATGAGATTCTTACATATGTTCAACACAGCTAAAACAGATCCATACATAGATCAAACAACCACAACCCCTTTCAGGTGGGATTGGGATTTCAACTCTTGGGTCCCATGGATGGTTTACTACCCCTTGCGACCACCCAGGTAGACTCATCACATGCTTCAACTGGAGTTGACAAAGCCACCTGATTCATTGAGTGGATCCAACACATCTTCCAACAGGTTTAGGATATTTTATAGAATTCCAATTCCAAGTACAAGAAACGCCATGATCAACATCAGGTGCCACACAAGTTTCAGGTGGGAGACAAAGCTTGGCTGCACTTGCAAAAATAATGCCTTACAGAGCCTCGTCAAAAGATTTGTCCACTCTGTCATGGACCCTACACCATCACCAAGGATATGGGTAACAATTATTTTGAGCTCATCCTTCCCCCCTTCCTTGGCTTGCACCCAATGTTCAATGTGGACCTCCTTCGGCCTTATTTTCCACCATTATTGGACACCTCAGAGATAGAAGAATAGTTGACACCAACAAAGCTCAAACCTGACTACATGGAACAGGAATCCACTGATCAAATTTTGGACACACAGTTCAAGGGCGCTCACCAATAGAGGATCCAGCTTTATCAGGTTGTCAAAGCAGGGAAGGTCCTGCACCAAGGCAAGTGGCTCACCCGAGGCCAAATTCAGCAAAAATTTTCTCATCTAATGGGAGCACTCAACACAATGGAGACCATTTATTACTAAGGGGTGAGGATTGATACATGAGGATCTTGGTGGCCACCCACCTTTTCTAACTGGATCAAAGCATTTTTTTTGGCAACTTACTAGTTTTAGTAGTTTTCCGGTTCTTGAACTTCTGGGGCTATTTTGAGGGCCTAAATGATGCTTTTTCGTGATCATGCACCTCAATTATAGTTGAAGGCTCTTATTGATACCCATAAATTAAGCTCCTCATCAATACCTTTCCAACGAGATATCGTTCACCCTAAACAGAGATCGTATGCAAAAGTTACGATCCCGGGAAGTTGATGTACTAACTTACCCCAATGGGGCCCACATGATTTTTGGCACTTCATCTCCTAGGGTTAGGTTTTTGGATGTATAGGGTTTTGGCATTTCATGTTTATTGTAAAAAATCCTTCAAATCCTCACTTTACTCATCTTCTTGCGAATGAGCGTAGCCGTCACATCTCTTCTCAGAGATAAGCTACCACCCTTCTAGCAAGTCTGTTTTCAGTCTGCATTTTACAGTTTTAAGCATATTTATTATTTAATAGAGGTCAAGTTTTATTGTATCTTTGTTATTGTTCATTGTGTCTCTATGTTAATATTATAAATTTGTGGTTTCATTTCGTTCCGCTCATAAATCTGGATCAATGAAGTTGCCAACACATTGCTTCCCAATGGCCATTCAAATTGTAGTGGTCGCAAAAGTTCTTAGCACTATGGTATGGACTAGTTAACATACTCCTCTCCATGTGCCTTTGACTTTGTTATGGATTTGGGAAAAGTTTGTTTCCTTCATATGAAAACATTCAAGCTTGTGGCATGTGACTTGCTTCTCCTAGTAAGATTCCTTAAGATGGCCTTTCTTCTTGCAAAATGAGTGAACCTCTGAGTACCAACACCTGACAGTTTTTTGTCCTTTCTTCCTGCAACAATGACAAACTAGGGATTCCATGTTTGATGCAATCCTCTTGGTCTTGTTCTTCTTCTTCTATCCCTAGCTAATTAGCTTGTCACTTCTTCTAAGTGTTGGTGCAAGATGAGTCCTTGCACTTTCTTCATCGCTACTTTTTTTCAATCTGCCATAGAAAGGATGAGGTGGTAGTGGTTTTCCACCTTCATTTGTTTTTTCTCTTCCTTTTGATGAGAATGCCAACTCTATCATGCCTTTCACCTTCACAAAAGTGGTCTTCATGGTCATGGTTTTTTCCACTCTTCCATCAAATCCTAAGCCTTCATGCTTGACCTACAATGTAGCTACAATGGGACTTAATATGTCTTGTCTTCTCTTTCCTATCCCTTGTCCATCATAGCCCATATACCTTAATAATTTGGAACCAATGTCTCTAGTACGCTTTTCAAGATCACCCAAGTGCTCTTGAGAAATGTCTAAGGAAGGTGAACTTACCAAAGTTGTCCCAGTCATGGTTCTAGCTATGGCAGTGGAAATGGAAGATGAACTTGCTTCTCGATGCTTTTGGACAGTTGCTTGGAGCTTTTCCAAGGCCTCCTCCTTCTCTACCAACTCTTGTTGCAATTGATCCATCATCTAAGTAAGCATATCTTCTTTCCAACAATCCAACTAAATGACCTTATGTCCCATGTGTACAAGTTGAACTATGCACTTGTCCCAATCTACCATGACCTTCATCAAACTGCTTCTTTAGCAATGGTATCAGTTTGGTAGAAGCATCAAGTTTCTTATCCATTTATGCCATCCTATAGTCATACATCTAGACCTACTCCTTCAAGTGTTTGTTCTCCTCTTGAATTCAAGCATTGCTAGACCTTAAGTCTTCCAACCACTCTCCATTGAATTTACCCATGATGAGGTCTGCAATGTTTTGGAAAAAATGTCATGGTCAAGGATTCAACTGCTCTGACACCAATATGATCTGTAAATGAGGTACTTATAACCAATTCACTTAACCAACACAAATCCGCTATGGAAATTTTTTTATGATCTCTCTCAGTCTTGTATAGAGAGATATGTCTCCATAAAGGCCACTAGGTCTACATTCCTCTGCCCTATACAAGGATCTATGTTCCTTTGATGGCTACAAGGCATGTTCTTAGTGTAGAAAACCGGTGCTCTATGCAATATGACTATAGCCCAAGAGTGCTACACTAGCCTAGTTGTCCAAGTGTGCCTACACGGTGAAACACAAGTCTATCCATTGTCATTAAAAAATGCATTGAGCAATGTGAAAACATGAACATCAATCCACCAACTGAAGAATTGTCACCCCTATATTTGATGGTCTCTTAGTTGGAATACAATGCAATGGGAATATGCTCCTACTCTGAGTTGGGCATTCAATTGCCAACACCACTCCAACAATCAAAGGGATACAATGCTTAAAGATAGATAAGCAATGCTTTTCTCAATGACCAAGTTTCTCAACACTCCAATTGTAAGGAATATGCATACATCTCGCTTTAGCACTACCAAAGGACAACAATTCATTCCTCATTGGTATCCTGGCTGAAAGACAAAGCAAGGGATATACAAACATTTACTTATTCCAAATGGTGATTTCTCAATTACCAAGACTACCTTCACACAATATTTAGTCCAACATCTTTCACTACACCCCAACACAAAGGTATAGAGATAAACCACTCTAATGTTATTACATAACATAAATACTCACACCTCTTCTCAATGTTTACATTTCCATTGTTAATATACATGTAGCTATATCCCAATTCAGACCAAGAGGTTTTGGTATAATGCTACAACAATCAAATGTAATTATACTTCAATTTTACCAAGGGAAAAGTGTTCCAATAATATCAAAGGAATAATGTTTCAACTGTCAATTGTTATCAGTGCAATAGTACAAGAATATAGATATTGCTCCAACATTCATAAGGAACAAGCATGCTTCCTTAAGGTTATTGTTTCCAACATTGATATGAATTACCATTAGTTGGGTGCTTTATTTCCATTGTTTTCAAACTAATATTAAATGCAAAATTGCTTCTAAAATGAATGTTTCCCTGTAATTATTCCCATGAATATTCAATTACGAAAAAATAGTTTTTGTTTTCATTACAGAGGGTATGGATACCTTGAAAATTTTGCATACAATTTTTCTCAAAGTTCACTAAAGAAACCTATAACCCAAAATGTTTTGTTAAGTAGTAGAATTATCATCTCATAGGAGCATTAAAACGAATTGGATGTCTATCAATATAATTTCCATGTAGGATGTTAAGCATGAGAAACTCAATCAGCAATTGGACAATTCACAGGAAACAAAAGGAAGACATGTGGCTCTAGAGAGAGATAGCCCAAGCTCTTATTAGGCTTCTTTTCAAATTACTAGATAACCATAGCATAGATAGGATCATTGAGAAAAACACAATCACAAGATACACAACATTTATCATGGGAAACACTCATGGGGAAAAAACCCAGGAAAAACTTCCTTAATATAGATAGCCAATACAATGCCAAGATAATAAACCAAACACTAGAGAACATCCTCTCCCAATTAGTGTGCCTCTCTCTTTTCCTTCTTCTCCAACTACAGCTCCAAACTTGCGCTCTGGATGATTGAATGCATGAGTGAACAAATGAGGCCTTTCCCTCCTTTATTTATACAAACTGGCAAGAGATGAAAGGAGATGTCTCTTCACTGGTAGGGCCGACTTCTCTTTATGAGTGGTTGGAACCACTTCAATTTTCCTGGGATCCGACTTTTCAATTAGCATATTCATATTAGGGTTTGACCAATCAGAAAAAGGGGATTGATCTAATGAATAATACATCAATAATAAATAGAATATTCTTTGCAGTTACAATATTTCAACACTCCCCCTTAACAAGAAGGGTATTCTTTAACATCATCAGGAGAGAGACAGAGGGAAACATCATCAATAACATCTGGAACACTGAATGGCGTATCTATAAATCATCGGAAGTTTTTCTCATCATCAATGTCATCAACAACACAACACCAAGGCTGGAGCATCATCAACATCGACACTAGGCTGAGAGTCTTCAACACGAAGTTGGCATCACAACATGAAGTTGGCTACACAATATCATCAACACGAGGTTGACATCACAATATGAGACTGGAAACACAAAATCATCATCATGAAGTTGGCATCACAGCACGAGGTTGGAAACACAACATCACAGCATGAGGTTGGCACATCATCACAGCATGAGGATGGCACATCATCATAGCACGAGGTTGGAACATCATCACAGCACGAGGCTGACATGCCATCACAGCATGAGGTTGGCACATCATCACAGCACGAGGCTCACACATCATCAGCATGAAGTTGGCACATCACCACAGCACGAGGCTCACACATCATTAGCATGAAGTTGGCATCACAGCACAAGGCTGGTAGCACAACAATACTTCCCCTTTCGAGGGATGTTCTTTCGGACTACACCAATATTATCTCAAAAGTGCTCAAACTTTACATGAGATAGAGGTTTGGTCAACACATCAACAACCTATTCATCTGTGCTAACATATTGGACCTTTATGGCTCCTCGCTACACCATATTGTTGGAAAACTGAGAGGGGGGGGTGAATCAGTTGTTACCAAGCTTAAACAATTATTCTTATTTTAAACTCTTTGCAAAGCACTGAATGACAATCACAATAATGCAAGGAAATAAGCAATAGAACATTCAGCATCATTCACACATATGAAATATACAAAGACAGATATTTCCTGAGCAAACCAATAAAGGGTAAAAACCTCTTCTTCTTTATATGATAAATAATCTTTGCATTCTGTACATTATCATACTTATGAGCACCAACTCATAATGAGGCTACAACCTTTGTTTTGTAAGCTGCAACTTGCTGAGAGCACCAACTCTCTGTTTTCTCTAGCACCTACTAGAAGGAAGCACCAACTCCCTGGTTTCTCTAGCACCCACTAAAAGGAAGCACCAACTCCCTAAGTGTTCCAGCTAAAAATGGATGGAAGCACTAACTTCCAGTCACACAGGCACCAACCTGTATAACATAGAACAACAGTTCTCCCTTGCACCACCCTGCCACCCTGGTTTCTCTGGCTGCAACCAGATGGAATCTACAACTCCCTGTGTTCAAGCACCCACTTGAACCTTTGAGGAGAACAGTCCTCCCTAGCACCTCCCTTCCACCCTGAAATATAAAGTTCGTTATATATAAATTTATCACAGTGATACAATATTTATCATTAGCTTACCAGGCTTATCACTATTCTGTTATGCTGCTCTTCTCTCCTGTATCAGTGTCTCGATGTTTGCATCTTATTGCGATTTCTGATCTTCTGTTTTTCTCTACAAGAGCACCTCAGCCTTCCTTTAATGTCTCACTGTCTTGCTGCACACATGCCTTGCGCTTTCTGTGCTTCTACCTTTTATTCTATGTGCGCCATGTCCATTCAATGCACCATTCCTCTTCTCTGTATTTCAGCTGCTGGACACTCCTCCTTCTACACTCCTGAATCCCTCTCAAAACCACCCCCATCTCTTCTTTATTATGCCTTCTTATAGTCTCTGTGCCCCTTGTGCATCCCCTGTGTGCAATGCTTCTGCATTCTCTTCAGGTCGAGTGCTCTGGTTGTTCATCATTGCAACTCTTCAGCTTCTCTAGCTGTTAAACCCATGTGTCCATCATCACTGGGTGTTATGTTGAGATTCCTTAGCCTCTCCAACAGTCGAGACTCTTTGTCTTCTCTGTCACAGTCGATCTCATCCTCTCTGTTGCAGTTACAGGCTTCAACGCTCATCCATCTGTCAATTTCCTCTACGAACAGTCTTCATTCCACTGGCAGATTCCTTGAGACTCTTCAGTTCCTCTGGAAATCACACAAAAGTCTCTTCGAGTCCTCTGGCAGAAACCATCAATGGTTTCTAGTAGTTACACTGTGAACCTCCAAAGACCGCTTCAGAAACTAAATCTCCACTGATCGATTAACTATGAAGAGCAATAGTAGCACTTCGATCATATTCCTGAATAACCTGCACCATTGGATCATAAATGATGGGTCTTGCACTTATTTCGCCATTCCGCAATTCGGCCTTTCGGCATTTCGACATTCCGGCATTCGGCTTTTCGGAATCCCTATGGTGAGGCATCTCGACTCTCCAATTCGCGATCTCTGAAATGGAGATTAGCTTCGTGCTACCTCCTCCCTTGAGCCTTCATCGGTGTGACCATGGGTTATGACCAAGGGACAATTCTGAACATGTATTTCGCATTTCGCGTTTTGGGGATTCTGTGATGAGTCGTATCGACTCTCCATGTCCCAAACTCCAAAATGGAGCTTGTCTCTTCAATCTTTTCTCTACATCTCTTCAACAATGTGACCACCGGTGGTGACCATAGCCTTATTCGAAAATTCATTTCGGTGTTTCGTCATTTCGGCATTCCTGTTGCAAAGTGTTTCGACACTCCAACTCCTGGTATCCGAAACCAACACCAAAAGGTGTTTTTCGCATTTCGGCATTTCAGCATTCCGACATTCCTTGTGATGAAGTGTTTTGATGCTCCATCTCCCGGTATCCGGAATCTACACAAAAAGGTGTTTTGGCATTTCGCATTTCGCGACTTTAGGACTCCTGTGATGAAGAGTCTCAAATCTTGACTCCTCCAACTCTCAGTATCTGAAACCAACACCAAAAGGTGTTTTTCACATTTCGGCATTTCAGCATTTCGACATTCCTTGTGATGAAGTGTTTTGACGCTCCATCTCCCGATATCCAAAATCTACACAAAAAGGTGTTTCGACGTTTTTCATTTCGCGACTTCAGGACTCTTGTGATGAAGAGTCTCGACTCTTGACTCCTCCAACTCCCGGTATCCAAACCTTCGATCAATGTGCCTGTTTCGGGTTTTCAGGGTTTCGCATTTCACGATTCTGGGACTCCTGATGATGAAGAGTCTCGATTCTTCCAACTCCCGGTATCTGAAATTGTCCTCCTGCTTTCAGGATTTCAGTGTTTCGCATTTCACAATTCCAGGACTCCTGATGATGAAGAGTCTCGACTCTTCCAACTCCCGATATCTAAAACTGTCCTCCTGCCTTCGGGATTTCGTAACCCTGCTTCACCTTTCTCTTTAAAGAACGTGCAGGTTCTCCTAGATCCAACGTCGGTCGAACCTTAGGCTCAGATCTGACGTTCATCAGGAATTCTCAATGGGATCCAAATATCACTATCACTTCTCCTCTCAGGCTTACGTTGTCCCTGTTTTTCCATCGCTGCATACTATGATCTTGCCATCAATGACAAGCAAACCTGCCTGTAAACATGCCAACAATCTCCCCCTTTGGCATTGATGGAAACCCTGAATGACTGCGCTAATCTGTTTGGACCTCCAACTGTAGTATCCGGTCTGGACCACTCCTTTTCTCCCCTTTTGACATCAATGTCAAAGAAAACATGTTCCCACTGAGCTGTTGTAGTATTTTTAGGAGGTATCAGATATTGAATCAATACAAAACTCTCTTAGGTGTGAGACAGGATGACAACCAGCTTCTGTCGGATATATTCAAATGGTGTCTTGGCTAGGGGTTTAGTAAATATGTCTGCAGCTTGTTCTGTGGTTGGAATTTAATGGACCTGAACAATCTGATTGGTGACCTGCTCTCTCAGAAAATGGTATTTTATAGGAATATGCTTGGTCTTGGAGTGGAATATAGGATTCTTGGACACACTGATGGCACTAGTGTTATCACAATGAATTGGGATCGGTGCAGTGTATTTTACCTCCAAGTCTGCAAGTCTCTGAATCATCCATAATACATGAGTGCAAGAGGTAGCAGCAACAATGTACTCTACCTCTGTAGTTGATAAAGAAATGGAACCTTGCTTTTTACTCAACCATGCTACTAGAGAATCTCCTAAGAAGAACACACCTCCACTCGTTCTTTTCCTTTCATCCATGCAGTTAGC
>JZKD02S0999979.1:0-13536 GCA_000966675.3 Picea glauca
GAGGGGGCAACCTCCTTTTACCCCACATAAATGTTCAAGTACAAGATGACTCCAAATGAAAATGTCTCATTGGTATATATAGGAGACTAAGAGGTATAATTACAAATAATGGAATAAAGCCAACATAAATAAAATGACATTACTAATGTAATATTACCCAGTTAAGGGGTAATGAGACAATATTAGGGCTTAACAATAACATTACTGATTTTTGGTTAAAGTCGTCATTGGTGGCTAAGGTGACCGCCTCTAAATCAGATGCAAGTTACGACTTTAAGTCAGAACCAAAAAAGGGGAGATAGATCATTGACTCATAACCAAGTGCCACCATTTCTACCACCAAGATACAGTCTGATGAACCTGATGAGCCAGAGGAAGGTGAGGACCTCTTTAATTCACTGATGTGGGTGAAAGGCACTCTGCTACACTTCATCGTTGATAGTGGTAGCCAGAAGAACCTCATATCAATAGAGGTCATCAAGCGGCTAGCCCCACCAAAACTTTCACACCCGCAGCCCTACACCATTGGATGGCTCTATCAAGGAAGTGATATTTGCGTCAGCCAACAATGTCGCTTGTCATACGACATCAAGCCATTCAAGGATGAGGTATGGTGTGATGTTTCTCCCCTTGAATTTTGTAATGTTATTTTGAGCCAACCATATTTATGGAAACATCATGTTTTATATGATTCTAGTCCTCATACTGTTATTATTACTTTGAACAGGAAATTGTACAGGATACCTGAGGTAGTCCCACCTAGTGCTATTTCTTTGATATCTATCAAGAAATTCAGGAAGGTCATTTATCACACCAGGAAGTTTGTCTTCTTCTTAATTCGCTCTCAAAGTGATCAAAAGGTTGCGACCACATCCATGGACTTCGTGAATGACCTCTCCATGTAGGAGAATCAAGTGGATAAGGTCATGGAAGAATAAAAAAACATCTTCTCATCACCTATTGGGGTACCTCTACACTGTTAGGTCAAGCATCCCATCGATATGAGCCCCAACACACCGCTGCCCAATGGGCCAGTATATCATTGCTCTCTGCTAGAAAATGAGGAGATCAAGGATCATATCCAAGAACTAATCCACAAGGGACACATATGACCTATATCATCACCTTTTGGAAGCCTAATCATGATGGTACATAAGAAAGAAGAGATGTGGCGAATCTGCATTGATTATCGAGCCCTAAATAAAATCACAGTGAAGAACCAATATCTAATTCCCTGAATCAAAGATATCCTTGATCAATTAAAGGGGGCCAAATAATTCAGTAAGATTGATGTGAAGTCTGTCTACCATCAGGTCCCAATAGAACAAACAAATGAATGTAAAAATTCCTTTAAGTCAAAAGAAGGTCTTTTTGAATGGTTGGTCATGCCCTTTGGTTTGACAAATGTTTGAGCAATTTTCATGAGGATGATGGATGATATATTGCATTCTTTCACTAACTATTTTGTGATGGTGTATTTGGATGAAATCCTCTTCTACAACAAGACTTGGGAAGAACACTTGCAGCATATTCAGTAGGTTCTTCACACTCTGTGACAACACAAGCTATATGCAAACTTGGAAAAATTATCCTTTGGCATGGACATGGTCTAATACCTAGGATACATTGTTGATGCACATGGTGTGCATGTTGATCTAGTCAATATCCAAGTCATCCATGACTGAGTATCCCCAACCATGCTCACTGAGCTTCACAGATTATTAGGCCTTTCAAATTTCTATCACAGGTTCATGTTTGGATTCTCCCGTATTGCATGGGAGCTCATCCAAATAATCAGGGGTGGTGGTACGAAAAAATTTGTGTGGGGCATATCCTAACAAAAAGAGTTCGATGATCTGAAGAAACTCTTGTGCATATCCCTAGTGATTTCATTTCCTAACTTGCAACAACGCTTTGATATCGAGACAGATGCTTCAAACTATGTTATGGGCATAGTCCTCACTCAGCACAACCACCCCGTGGCCTATCATATTGAGACACTATTAGATTTCATCTGTAAGTACCCTTCTTATGAAACATAAATGTACTCAATTGTGAAAGACTAATTCTAGTGTAGGCATTACATTCTCGTGAAGGAGACAGTCATCCACACTGATCATAAGCTGCTGCAGTTCATGTAGACACAAGGAAAATTTCATAATGACTACCATCATAAGTGGTCCACATAATTTTAGCAGTTCCACCTCAACATCAAGTATAAAACATGAAGTACAAATCGATTCATTGATTGCCTCATCCGACCTCCATTCGTGACACTCACAAGAGTGTTAGACTCTTGCAGCCATGAGACCTCTAGATGGCCCCACCTCTAAGAGACAGATCTTGACTTTGCCAAAACCTACCAGATGTTGGGTGCAAACACAACTCTCACTAATTTCCATCTTCAGGATGTGATTCTATGTCATCTGGTAAATGTCTGCATTCTCAAGTGATCAAGTGAAGATGATTTTGGAATCCCACTACATTCAGGTGGAAGGACACTTTGACATGGAAAAGACAGTGGCAGTGATGCAACGACATTTATACTAGCAAAAAATTCAACATGATGTCAGCAAGTATATATGGTTCTACACTTCATGTTCTATTGCCAAACCAAGCACTAAGAAATAAGGAATGTACACTCATGTTCCTACTCCTGATAGGCCTTAGGAATCCATCTCAATTGACTACATGTTGGGCCTTCTATCCACCAAGAGGGGAAATGACTATCTTTTTTTGGTTGTTGATCGCTTTTCCAAGATTTTGATTCTGGCCACCTGCAATATGAGCATCACAGTGGATGCCATTTCTAAGATATTCTTTGAATGAGTGTGGGTACACTTTGGGATACCGATTTTTTTATTATCTCATATTGGTATAGTCGGTTCCTCAACACATTCTGGTCGAGCCTATGGTCACTATTGGAAACCAAGCTCACCAAATCCACTGCCTTCCACCCCCAGACGAATGGCCAAACCGAGGTCCTCAACCGGATGATCATGCACATCCCATGCATGTAAATTTACAAGCACCCCCACACCTAGGATGAGAGTCTTTCCTATGTTCATCACAGCTACAAAAAATCCATACATAGCTCAACCGGACAAAACCCCTTTCAAGTGGGGTTGGTATTTCAACCATTGGGTCCCATGGATGTTGTAGTACCCCTTGCAACCACCTAGGCAGACTCGTTGCATGATCCAAATGAAGCTGACAAAGCCACCTGGTTCATTGAATTGATCTAGCACATATACAAATGGGTTCATGATATTTTACAGTAGTCCAATGCGAAGTACAAGAAGCACCATGATCAACATTGGGTGCCACACTAGTTTCAGGTGGGAGACAAAGTTTGGTTGCACTTGTATAAAGAAGGCCTTACATGGACTCATCAAAATCTTTGTCCAATCCATTATGTAACTTACACCATAACCAAGGCTATGGGTGAAAATGATTTTCATCTCAACCATCCCCCCTTCCTTGGATTACACCCAATTTTCAATGTGGACCTCCTTCGTCCTTATTTTCCACCACTATTGGACACCTCAAAGATAACAAAACAACTGACACCAAAAAAGATCAACCCTAACTGCATGAAACAAGAATCCATTGATCATATCATGGCCACATAGGTTAAGGGAACTCTCTAGCAGAGGATCTATCTTTATCGGGTTGTCAAATAAGGGAATCTCTTGCACCAAGGCAAGTGGCTCACTCGAGGCCAAATTCAACAGAAATTTCCTCATCTTATGTGAGAATGCAACGCAATGGAGACCATTTCTTCCTAAGGGGGGACAATTTATGTAGGAGGATATCGATGGTGAATATTGATGGCCACCCACCTATTCCAACTGGCTCAAAACAAGTTTTTGGAAACTTACTATTTTTAGCAGGTTTTTGGGTCCCAAACTTCCGGGGCCATTTTGAGGGACTAAATGATGATTTTTCACAATCGGGCACCTCAATGATAGCCTAAGTCTCTAATTTATCCCACTAAGTGAATCTCCTCATTAATACCTTTCCAACGAGATATATTTCACCCTAAATGAAGATCATATGCAAACTTTACGACCCCAGGAAGTTGATGTATTAACTTACCCCAACGGGGTCCACACGACTTTTGGTGCTTCATATCCTAGGGTTATATTTTTGGATGTATAGGGTTTTTAAATTCATGTTTATGATAAAAACTACTTCATAGCCTCATTGTAATCATCTTATTGTGAATGAGCATAGTTGTCACATCTCTTCTCAGAGATAAGCTGCCACCATTCTTGCAAGCTTGTTTTCAGTCTGCATTTTACAGTTTTCAACATATTTCTTATTTAATATAAGTCAAGTTTTACTGTATCTACGGTGTTTTTCATTGTTTATTTGTTTCAATATTATAAATATGTGTTTTTATTCTATTTCTCTCCTAAATATGGATTAGTGCAACCTCTTGTTGGATTTTCAAATGTTCCAGAAACTAGTCATGGGAATGGCCACTCTTCTCCAGAAATTTATTCACTAGTGATTGAACAGGAAATAGGAACATTGTTGTTAACTCCACAATAAGGAGGCCAAGAGTGCCAGAATACACATTCGTTGTCCCCACCTAGATTGATAAGTGTTTGACAAAGAACTCCTAAACACATTTAGGTGGAGGAAAGTGGCGTAACATCACTTGAAGGTAAGTTACCTAACTGAACTATTCATTATCATTCTTATAAAACCATTAAAGAATATTTTAAGAAAAAATATAATGTTGCTAAACGTCAGCTATTTTTTTCTTTGTTAAAATCTAGAAGTTTGACCATTGTTAGGAGAATTTTAAGCATGAAAATAGTCAAAAGTTTAGAAACAAGTCATCTTACTGTCAAAAATTTTGTGGATTATGTTCAAAATATTGGTAATAAATATCATTCTAAAAACCGTAATGCATCCCAACCTGTCTTTTCACAATCAATTGTTAGCCATATAAAAAGAAAACATCATTTTCTCCAACAAAACTCTCATCTCATGAAATGAAATATCAAAAACCTTAGAAACTATTCTAATAGATGAGATAGCCTTGACATAGGTGGCCCAACAAATTTGTGGGCCTTCACTAGTAGGATACCTGATTCTGACATGAAGTTAATTGGAGTAGTTAAGGGACTAGTACAATATTTCTGGCATGAGAACAGTAGGCCTTCTTCCAACCAAAAATATGTACTAAAATTGAGAAGGAAATCTAGGGACTGTGAACCCCATATTAAACATTTTTTTTGATATTACACAAACATAATTGTATGAGAGATTCGGGACAACACATATTTCACTTAACTTGGTACAAATATATTTCCATAAATGCAAGCCTTGGTATGTTTGAATAAACACAATTTGTAACACATGTTGTTGTATATATCACATTGAGTATGCTTATTATTATGACACACACACACACACACACACACACATTTTGTGTATTGCAGAACACCTTGTGCATGCATGCTTAGTTATATTGTTGTTGTCATCATCTAGAGACTTTATTCACAACATCTTGTGTATAAGGCCAAAGGGTTGTACAATTTATAAAATAGATTTCTTATATGGGACATACCTTAGGTGTCATGGATTGGAATTACTGAGAAAGTGCATCCATGTAAGTGATGGATATGAATTGGGGAGGAAGGAGGTTTCCTTGCAAATAATTAAATATATCACATATGATATTTACTGAGGGAAGGAAAGAAAAAAGATATAATTGGTGGCTTCCCAGGTAGGAGTGTATGACTCCATCAAGGACTTTGTCAAAACAACATGCCAATATGTTCAACATGTCTACATGGCTAGATGGTAGGACAATAAATTTAGAATATGTAGAGATACATTTCTCATTGGTATTATCTTATGAGTGGTTGATTTTTTTGAGAACTACACCATTCAACCACAACATGAGATTGAAAAAAAATACTATCTCTCAGATAAGGTCGAGATGATGGTGCATATCAAATACATTCATGGGTTAGATATTAATGAAGAAAAGATAGTTATATTGAAGGAGTATCACTTCTACATAAGTGATTATTACTGCCATGACTTATCCTACGTATAACATTGCTTTCATTTGTTTTACAGTCACCTTAAGGAGAAGAACATACAGATGGATCAACATTGGATTTGGGAATATGGTTGTGTGGGTGAGTTAAAACATGCTCATGTATTTCAATGGTTGTGTATGTTGCACAAAAAACTCAAGGTACCACATATTTGGAACTATTTTGAGCATGGGCATGGGAAAGGGGAGCATTATGGAGTAGGCACATGTATCAAAAGAGAATTACATAGGAAATAAATGAAGCTCAAAAATACCTACATTCTAGACCAAAAATACATTGTTCAATGGTGTTCTTCAATAATGGGAGATGGAACAAGAACCCATGAAGACCAATCACCCAAGAAAGGATATGTACATAGATAGTTTTGGGAGGTAGTTGATGTAGATCGATCATAATGGTATGAATGAAAAAAAATCTAGGGAACACATGGATTCCATTCATTTTGAACATTAAACAATGCAATAGTTGAAATATCTATTATGGAAATTTACTTCGTATGGAATTTGGGTCAAAACCCCAATAGTTCAGAACCCAAGGAAACTTATCTCAAACTTGAATCGTACAATCAATTAGGAATACCTACCTACAATAACTAACTTTCATAAAAACGGAAGAAGAGTGCACCTAGAATCCTACATTTGAATTAGATCCCACTTGATGTCTTTCTCTACGGAATTCCTTCACAAAAACCCTTTGAAATTCTTGCAGACAAAGAATTATGCACTTGCGAGAAAGTAGTTATCTGCTAACTAACTTAATTTAATCGGTTAATATTCAATGTTAGATTCAAAATAACATACATATAATATCATCATAATCATAAATTAACACAAAGAATCAGACTAGAATGATATTTCTTTCATTAATGGAAGAAAAATGGGTTGGTTACAACCTATAACCGCTATGGCATCGTCCCAGAACTAGGCTCCAAGTTCCTCCACCCAAGGATGAAATTGTATAGGAGTGCCTCCAACACTCTACACTCTAGCAGGTCCAAGGAAGAAAAAGGTGTTCTTCCTGACAAGATAAAGTGAATACAAATTATTGAAACAAGGGTTTCCAAGAAGAGGGGACAAAATCATATACTAGGGAAATAGGGCACTTGCAGGATAATCTTGAAAATTCCATCATAATGGTGAATTTCTTAGCCATATTTTTCTTCCATCCAAGGGTTCCTTTTATACTCCATTTTGATGGTTGGAGTAGTTATGTACATGATTTAGGAAGCTAGGGAATGGAAAATCATGTAAAATTTGCCCAAAATGTTGGGATTATATTTTTTTGAGCCAAAATTAACATGTACATGGGTTGATAATAGGGAACCCACGTATGCACATGAGTTCCTTTAAGGAAAATCATTTACACTTTCATAAATGGGGGTTTAAAATATGTTTTTGAGGAGGAAAATGGGATTTAAGTTTTGCAAGTAGGGAAAGGGATGTAACATAGGAGAATGAGTCATCATATGAATGCATGGTGGAAAATGACGCTATAACATATGCCCCCTAATGTGTGAGGTTAGAAGGGAAACTGATGGATTAAATATATTATAAAATTCATAATATAGTGGAGGGGGCATTGGGTAGGAGTAGTTGAAGACCATTATGGGAACAATACCTACAAAACAAATGAGTAAAATACTCTCTTCTCAAGTTAGTCATTCCCATGCTTGAGTGTATTGTAAGCATAGCCTCCAATCAAGTACATTGTGGATCCATGAATGATAAAAATATAATTGATGTCCATGGCCATCGAAAATATACACAGTGGATCCATGTGATATATAAGAGAATAAATCATGGTCAAGAAGAAATACATCGTGGTTCCATGTAAATGTAAATCATAGCCATGATTATATACACATTGGAGCTATGCCTAAGGATCAAAATAGAGGATATATGAAGCCAAGGAAGTGAAATAATTGATCCTATGTAAGTATCAATGTCTCAGGGTGGTACAATGAATATAAGTTGGGTAGAAGAACAAAATAGGTGATGCTCATATGTCACCCGAAGTTTGTGATCCGACCGTTTTTGTATGAGTTTACACTATGTGAATAAAGGAGTTGAAGTTGAACATAGTGAGACACCATTTGATTACCAGTCATTGATGTAGATCGTTAACAAATGTGATACAACCAACTGATGATGATAATGGGTTGAAAGGTACCTATTACAATCTAACAAGTGTGAATAAAGGATTTAATGTCAAACACATGATAAAATATATCGATCAAGGGAGATTGAGGTATTATCATTGTCAATAGAAATCAAACCTTCCAATTATGACTGCAAGCTCCATAGTACTAATAAAAACTATATATCCATGTCCTAGAGTAATATGGGTTGAACTTGATAGGAATATATCCACCGGAAGGAGGGCATTAAGGAATCCCTCATCATCCAACACAAGGAGTAGCAGAAGGACAAATATTTGGAAGGACTCATATGAAAAATATTGTAAGGACCACATCAAGGTATGACTCCAACATGCATCAAATGGAATATCACACACCAGAGGCTCTCTAAATAGTATCCAATGATAAATACTACTAAAAATTATGAGGAATCCACCAATGGGGTCAAATGGAAACTAAGGTACCGCACGAATCCCTATGTGTGATAATGGTGATCGATAAATATAGGCGCATTATGTAGGGAGAGTGAAACCTAGCTTAAATTATTTTAAAGAATATAATACGTACTAAAGAGTCCAAAAAAATATGACATTTGTAGAAACATATATTAGAGGGAGTCTCGTAGGTAATGGCCAGAAAAATATTGAGAGGAAGATGTGCATCTTCAACACAATGTCATGGCAGGACTAAACAAGACTCTAGAGCCCATGAAAGTATTTTAGCATGGGATCTAAAGTATGAGAAAGGTTCTAACTAGAGCACCCTTGAATGGAAATCTCTACCACGTGAATTATGACACTTCTAAACAACAAAGAAGTTTTTGTGTTGCAACTCAATGGGATTGATCCTAAGGTAAAATGAAACAAGAAACAGATAATGGAGGAATGGATTAAGGAGATAATATAACCCATATGTCATTTTCAATATCATTACCTGTTAGAACAGATCGACATGGAAGAAAAGTTACCAAATAAAAATGTCTTCAAACTCCTATATATAAGACCAAAAACACTCACACAGAAGTTAATAAGTCCAATATAGAAACCTCTGATAAAAACAAGTATTATGGGATACACAACTTAAAAACAAGAAACCATAAAAGTACAATATGTACAAATCAATGCACAACCTTATGGCTTATGCATCGTAGTTCTCTAAGGAGAGCCCATTGCTAGGATTATTCCAAGGGTTTGTTTGGTAACAAACCTGTAAATTTTCCATTTCAGGAAGAGGTCAAAAATCCAAAATCATATATTCAAGGATAGCCTCATTTGAAGGAAACTCAACATCCATGAAACCGGGGCTCGACAAAACACAAATAACAGGGCTCAAGGTATTACAAACAAAAATATCAGAATCAATAGGAAAATCATAGTCCCTCAGAACAAAATGGGTAAGTCAACGATCACATGCCCCCATTGGATACAACACCTAATCAATTGTTAAGACCTTATTCGGGGAAGGAAAACACGACTGTAACAATTTATTCTCAAAAGAAATTAAACATCGAGGATAATATGCCACATAATTCACCCATGGAAGGGAAGAGCCACCTCGATCACTAGGAACATGCAAAGGGGAAAATTTAGCTAAATCCAAAGTAGGATGGTTATTACCGTATGAAATATTATCAATCGTGACAATTATTCTGCTGTGAGGGAAATGCATCACACAAAATAGTGTATAAACCACAACATTCATCACATATACATAATCACACCCAAGAAGGATATTAAATTTCAAAGGGCCTAACACTACTAAAAAATCAACAAGGACAATCTTCCCACCTAACATGATAGGAAACTGAGGAAGAATCCCCAAACATTCACTAGGTATTTTGTCGAAAGCCAACAACTCACTAGTAGTTGAAACAAGCTTGGGAGAACCAAAATCTTTCCAAGCCAAGGAGGATAAAATAATTGTAGAGGATTCTTCATATACAATACATAAGTGAATTCATTTCAACATAGATTCAACCAAAATTATTATCTATAAAGGTGTAGAATAAGGAAGGCGAGGCTCCACAAGATCATTCCAATCAAAGGAAACCATCCCAGGACTTGGAGGGAGCATATTCAAAGAGAGTGAAATTCCCCCTTGTTTAGAAGGTACTAAACTAGAAATGACAAGGGCATGGTCAAAATATGCATCAGTCCCAAAAATAAGCGTGGGATAAACCAAAAATTACATCCTCGAGATCACTTCCTTAGACTTGTCACTGTCCAAGAGAAGAGTGGTATCATCTGAATATTGCATCAACATGGCCACTTCTTCAACCACTGGTTGAATAGGATGTGATACAAAATGATAAATAGATGCATTACCCCCCAAAATCAGAATTATGTCAGCCAAATATTGCATCGGCACACCCACTTCAACAACCAATGATTGAATAGTTTGTTGGGAAATTGAAGATGAATCATAATTAGAAGGTACATCAGATAAGGACCACCCTGTTCATACCACTAGAATAGCAGAGCACAAGTGATTAAGGTGGTCTCCTTAAAAAATATTACAAGAGAACTTGGTATTACATCCTATACGTCTAGGCTTCTCAACCATATCAATGCCTCCAACATAACTTGCAGTGGCTGGTGACATGCTTCTAACATTACTTGCAGAGGAAAGTAGTTGATCTCCATTAGTACTTGTAGAAGTTGATCATGTTTGTAAAGTATGAATAGTGGTTACTAGAATCTCTCCACCAACATGACTTGCAACAACTGGTTACTTGTCTTCAACATGACTCATAGAGTTTGTTGACATATCTCCAACATGAATCATAGAGGTTAAAGACTTAGTTCTAGTATGACTTGTAGGGGCTAGACTTTATCCCCCAACATGACTCAGAGAGGCTAGTTTCTTGCCCCCAACATGGCTAGCAGAGGCTAGCGACATGTCTCCAACATGACCAACAAACGTTTGTGACTTCTTCTTCTTACCTTTCCTCTTCCTATTCCTTTTAGAAATTTGGGTACTAGTAGCAAGGCTTTCACTAGAAGAGGGAGAAAAAGGAGTATACTTTTCATATGCACAAGGTGAAGGATCAACATCGATATGATACCCATGAAATAAAGTTCTTATCTAAGAATCATCAAGAGAATTTGGGACATTCAGAGTGTTCCACAACCAAACTGGTAGTCCAACATTCATCCCATGAATATTCAAAGTGGCCATCAAGGGGAACCAATGTTCGTAAAAAACAAAAAAAGCATAAGAATCCTGGTGGGAAGGGGTCCCTTGGTTGGTATCCTCATGAACTTTGGCCATGACATTCTTATACGCATTTTCATCCCTTGTGGGATTGTTCATGTCCAAAAAATTTTTATGCATTGACTTTCATGAAACAGTGGTATAAAAACCCATGCCTTCTAGGAGTAGGATCCATGCTTTCAATAGAAAAACAAAAGGTTCTTCCCAACCAGTGGAGTGGTTTTTCAACCTCTCTGGATCAATGATCCAAAAGTGGTGATACTAATACAACCTAAGGCCAACTATACCAAGAAACACTACACTAAAAAGTCCTAAGAGAAACATCGCAAACAAAAAATGTCTCCAAAACTTTAGCCTAGGTGGATAAGGTCTTGAGTCCAAAGCAATGAAAAAGTGGAAAGGGACTTTCTGGATATCGAAAAAGGTTGATTAAGTCTTGAGACTGATGAACGAAGGAGTGAGAAGAAGTTATCCCAACCTCCACTAACCATCCTTATCAGGTGCAAGTACCCATGATTCACGGGGAACCCTCCGTAAGTACCTAAAAGTGTCATGTGAAATCCTCCTCAAGTACCATGGGAAACCCCCCACATTAACCTTTGAGATCCCTAGGAAAAGAAACTAAGGTCACTAACTTTCAATAAGCATTTAGGGGGTACAGTCGATAGTCAAGATCAAACATATGGTAAGAGTGACTAAGCCCAAATCCTCAAAAGCACCACCTCTCACAGAGGTAAGGGCACTAACGAAATCCCCAATATACTGTCTCTCCACTATGCTCAACTAAGCTTCAAAGGGGTTGTCTCCTCAACTCTCCTTTGTGAAACCTTGTGTTTGACTCCTATGTGAGATGACCTTCCGAGATATACTTATATGATAGTTGGGTTTGAAATATCCCTAGATCAAACTCCTATGTCTTTTTACTAGCATTGGAGATTTATCTCTCTAATCCTAATCCAAGGCCCTATCCCTAAACTTGTTTGTGAGCTCTAGAAATAAACTCTGGTATATTTTAAATTTAGCATTCGTTTTAGCAATTGTTCTTACTCAAAGGGTATGGAAGTGCAACTGATGTTGTTTAAGACTCTTGCAAAAAATAAAAATTACAATAACAATGGAAAATAAAACTTTACACTAATTCTTCAATGAAAAAGAGTTTCAAAAAATAAAATGCATGAACAATCCTTCAAACCTTGAAATGAAAATATTTCCTTTCCTTATGCAAAATGCACAATGCAACTTTTAAGATAGACAAAAGAAGCAAACAAAATCATTTTATTTCTTATTTTTCTTTTGAAATGATTTCAAGATGAGAAGAAAACAAAATCCTATGCTAATATATTTTTCTTTTTAAAAAACAATGCAAAGAAAGAAAGAGACCTAAGTAGCAAAAACTAGTTTCTTTTTTAATTTTCTTCTTGTTTCTACCGAAGAAAAACTAACAAAAGATGCTAAAAGAAAGAAAATTTTGTTGTTTAATGTTTGAAAAATCAATCAAAAACAAAAAACAATATTATTTAATTCAGACACAAACACAAGTTTTAGAAATGGCCACAACAACGACCGTGAAACCAAGATCCTGAGAACAAAACTAGTCGTATAAAAGTGAAATAAAAGAGATCAAAAGAAGGAAAAGAAGCATCCAAATATTTTTTTTTCTCTTCAAATATTATAATTTATCTACCTACTATCTTCCAAAAAAACATTCATCCAAAATGGAGTCCAAATGACCCCTCAAATAGTCAAAATAGGGCCCCAAAAAGGATGAACAATGGTGAAAAATCAACTTTTAGGGTTTGTACGCAACTCTCTCCACTGTAGGTCGCGTATATAAGCTCATGTATGAAATTTTTTTCAATAAAAAGATTCAGTTATGTACGTGACTATACTCAAGTAAACCCGCGTACACCCAATAAAAACCCCTCAAATGTGAAGGAGGAGGGTTGGAAGACTCAGAAAAGATCATAGAAATCAAGAGAATTCTAAACCAAGGTTCAAAACATAGAAACATATTCAAAATAAATGCACCCAACAAGCACCCTATAATGACCCAAAAAAGGGAGAATCCTCAATGGAGTCACCAATTGTGTTACGGGGAATTAC
>JZKD02S0999990.1:0-13536 GCA_000966675.3 Picea glauca
AGAACCTATATGTCCCTGGAAATGCACACCAACACACATTCACAACATATAAAGAACACAAAAAGACATTCCCACAACACATACAATATGCAGGAAAAAATTCTCTGGTTTATATTAATATCAAATGTCTCATTTACAAGGTGTTCTTGAGCTTAGACTTTGACAAAGTCTTGGCTCCTTCTCTATATACCAATTTCTATGCACTCTCTCCTCTTCTTTTTCTTTTCAATAAGATTCCCCTATATCTTTTACATCAGGGGGCTCTTCAAGCTCTTCCCTCCAAAGCTATGTACCCTATTCAATTACATTAAACTTACATTGAATGGGATGTCTAGTCTAGATCAGATCTAGATCTCAGACTTACAACCATTAAGGCTACCTACATCTATGCCTACGCAAAGGTGCAACTTCATGGCTCAACAACCTTACATGCATTTAATTACATTTACATTCAAATTTTAAAATGTGAAAGGGTTGGTGCCTCTTCTCCTCATTGAATGCATGCGCTGATGTGGGTTGGCTAGCTGGTGCATGGATGGCATGGAAAGATGCTCTTGCATCATACTCCTCAGCTATAAAATTCATGAGCTCCTGCTCATGAGCTTCCCATCTCAACTGTTGAAATCCTCCAGGATCCCAAACAATTCTTGGGAGCTATTCATCTGCTCCACTTCCCTGCTACTGTTGTTGCTTCCAGTTCTTTGTTGTTTCTTTTGCTACTTATGCTTTCCTTATGCTCAAACTTCCCTTACTGGAAGTCTCTGTTGATCTCAACATCGGCTTCCTAATGTCTTCTATCATCTCGTCCTGCTACTGAAATGGCTGGTTCTGTCCATGCAATCTCCTCAGCTGCATTTTATTTTTGTAAATGGGTCAATCATCATGATCTCCCATGTCATCTTCTTCATCCTCTATGGCCTCAACTTGCCACCCTGTTGCAGATTTCATCTCTGTAGTCTCCTTACTGAACTATTGTTCAACCATCATCTCTGACAGTTCTTCTACCATTCCTCTTACTGGTATGTGTCCACCTTCTTCCAGCTGCTCCTCAGCCTGGAATTTCCATTCATCTGCTTCCAGCTTAACTTGTTGGATGTGCATGCCCTGTACTATCACCCTTCTCTCTAGGGATTCAATCTATTCATATAGATCAACAAACCTTATGTTGTCTTCCTCTTCTTCTTATGCTTCTGCAAGCTTTAATGCTAAAAAAATTTCAGCTTCCTGGCTAAAAATATTGAGCCTTTCCTTGGAATGCTCATCTCCTTCTTCTGCTTGGGCAAACTCTAACATCTGCTCCAACGCTTATTATTCCTTGACAGTCAATGTTGGTTTTCGGTCTGCTATTGTTGCTTCACTGGCATAAAAAAATTTTGCCTCCCTTGGGCGATGTGGTAGGAATATTCAAATTCCTCAAATTATCATAGGATTCCTCCGATCCTCCTCCTGGATGGTATAAGTTTTTAACTTTTCATCATCTTCATTCACATGATTTGCAAAACCACATGAATCTCCACTAACCAGCATCCCTTGCTGATATGAACTCACCTCCGAGTTTATGAGACTTTCACATAGCCTCATTTCAGTTCCCATGCCCACCTGGCAAATTGGGATTTTCCTGTTGCCCTCCTGGCAGTCCATGACATCCTGCAGTGACCTCATTTCATTTTCCTCTTGGCAATGTGAAATTCCCCATCTTTCCTTGTGACATTCTATGATATCTCGCAGTAATCTCATCTCATTTCCCTCTTGGAAATTGGGAACTTATGTTCTACCCTCTTGCCAATCTTTGAGATCTTCAGTTGATCTCATGTCATCCTCACTACTAAGGTTTCTCCCAGCTTCTGGTTCACACACCTGAACCATCTCCTCTGGTCTGTCAAAGATTTCAGCATGCCTCAACCATCCCTTTAACAACCTCTATTGTCTTTTAGCTAACAGTTCCTTGACTGTCCATTTATCTTTCTTCTTCATGGGCCATTTGTATACCCATCTTAATCTTGCATCCTACTGCATATGAAATGCTAGCTCATCCATCCTCGCTCTGATCTTGGTGAGATATCTATCCCTTGCAGCGTTCTCTTGCTACTGTCGGTTCTTCTTTCCACAATGATTATGGTCTTCTATAGCCATCTCCCTGTCTTTTATCTGCCCTTTTGACGGATCTGCTATCACCCAACAATCCTGAGTGCTTCTAGTCTTCCTTTACACTCCTCCTAACTGGTTCCTTTGACTGTTGCCTACATGTAAGAATCACCACAGAGAATCTCCAACACTTTGTCTTCTTTTCCTCGCTTCCTTTGCTTGAAATGTACAAACAGAGTCAATCTTTGATACCACAAATGGTGCAGCACCCCCCTGCCACGGTAGGTTCTGCGCAACCTCCCATTCTAAGGATCGTTCAATTTAACCTTAAGCCGAAACAAATCCACAGGTCCTTCCATATTCAAAGGTCCTTCGATCCACAGGTCCTTCTATTTCCCCCATAGTCTCTATACATGACCGTGAGTTTTTTCGACTCAGATATGTAATTTCGGGTTTTGGAACTGTCTGCGTCCTGATGTCAAGAGTCTTTGACTCTCCGACCTCCCAATCTCCAAAATGTCAATTTTCCAAAATGGCTTCACTCGTGGTTAGCACCCTGGCCTATACCTTTTCTTCATGTGACCACAATTCATATGACCGTAGTCCTATTTCGGGGTTTCTTGATGCAAAGCACCCAGCCTCCTGTCTTTTGGACTCCCAAAAATCCGATTCCCGAAAAGCCGATATGTCTATGTCCTGGATTCTTCCTTCTTTCGTTATTTCAGAGTTTCAATCCCCAAAACCCAGGGTTCCTTATCCTTCACACCTCTGATATCCAGAGTGCCGAAATACCTGATCTTCACCATGTGTCCCTCACAATTGGTCGGTCCTAATCGCTTCAAGATTTTCCTCCCTATGAGCTCGAATCTCTCGCCCTTAGGATTTCCAAAATCCCGATATCCGGTATGCCGAAATTCCAACTACCTTCAATTACTTTCATACTTTCGCATTTCGGGCTTTCTCGATACAAGGTCTCCTTTGCCCCTTCTCTCTAGACTTATCGGTATATGAAATACCGATGTCCTCCAACTAATTCCACGTGTCCTCCCTGTTCCATCAGAGTTTCAGGGTTTCACGTTTCAGAACTTCGCCACCCTTGTGACACTTCTCCTTTGTTCTCTCGAATCCCCGGTATCTAAAATCCCAGTGGACTCCTTGATTTTTGCCATGTGTCCTCCCATGAATGGACA
Source organism: Picea glauca (assembly GCA_000966675.3). Lineage (NCBI taxonomy): Eukaryota > Viridiplantae > Streptophyta > Pinopsida > Pinales > Pinaceae > Picea > Picea glauca. The sequence goes on from JZKD02S0999990.1 coordinate 3,276, forward strand.
GTCCAGATCATTTTGAGACTTCGCCACTTGCGAAGTCGAAAGACTCCCTTCTATGCTTTTCGATGTCTGAATCCACGAAATGTAGATATCGTGACACGTGTCTTCCTTCCAGATGGACGGCTCAGATTTATCTCGTTGTTTCAGGACTTTCACTATGAAGTGCCCCGATCTCTCATCATCAGGACCTCTGAACTCCCAAAATTTGAAATCCTGATATTCCTTCTCTATCGGGATTCCCCAGAGTTCTCTTCTCTGCTCGTATGTGGGCTTAACTCACATGCGCCTTCTTCCAGATCTGACGGCTGTCAGTGATCTGTGGGAGATCTGATGGCTCACGATCTCTCTTGCTTTGTGCGCTCTCCCACTGCTCCCTAGATGTGTAAAATTCAATGGTCTATATCTTCCCTTCGACCTAATCTGACGACAGCTATGCTCTCCTGAGCTTTTGGTACTCTAAACTCTCCAAAGAGTTCTCCCTTTCGGCCTCTGCAACCTCCTGTGGCCTCTATGCATAAAATCACTCTCCCTCTTGAGCTTGGCCTTCTCTGAAACCTTAAAAGGTTTCCACAACTCCTGCACACCTTGCAGAATCTTTGCATGCTAACTTGGTCCTATCTCTTCTGAGCTTCTCCACTACTCAGATCTCTAAGGGGACTTCACCCTTTTCCTTCCTTCTCCTTTAGATGGAGAATCAGATGGCCTCCTGGCACTCCTTTGGTCCAACAAACTTCTTGTTGAGACTACAGNAGAACCTATATGTCCCTGGAAATGCACACCAACACACATTCACAACATATAAAGAACACAAAAAGACATTCCCACAACACATACAATATGCAGGAAAAAATTCTCTGGTTTATATTAATATCAAATGTCTCATTTACAAGGTGTTCTTGAGCTTAGACTTTGACAAAGTCTTGGCTCCTTCTCTATATACCAATTTCTATGCACTCTCTCCTCTTCTTTTTCTTTTCAATAAGATTCCCCTATATCTTTTACATCAGGGGGCTCTTCAAGCTCTTCCCTCCAAAGCTATGTACCCTATTCAATTACATTAAACTTACATTGAATGGGATGTCTAGTCTAGATCAGATCTAGATCTCAGACTTACAACCATTAAGGCTACCTACATCTATGCCTACGCAAAGGTGCAACTTCATGGCTCAACAACCTTACATGCATTTAATTACATTTACATTCAAATTTTAAAATGTGAAAGGGTTGGTGCCTCTTCTCCTCATTGAATGCATGCGCTGATGTGGGTTGGCTAGCTGGTGCATGGATGGCATGGAAAGATGCTCTTGCATCATACTCCTCAGCTATAAAATTCATGAGCTCCTGCTCATGAGCTTCCCATCTCAACTGTTGAAATCCTCCAGGATCCCAAACAATTCTTGGGAGCTATTCATCTGCTCCACTTCCCTGCTACTGTTGTTGCTTCCAGTTCTTTGTTGTTTCTTTTGCTACTTATGCTTTCCTTATGCTCAAACTTCCCTTACTGGAAGTCTCTGTTGATCTCAACATCGGCTTCCTAATGTCTTCTATCATCTCGTCCTGCTACTGAAATGGCTGGTTCTGTCCATGCAATCTCCTCAGCTGCATTTTATTTTTGTAAATGGGTCAATCATCATGATCTCCCATGTCATCTTCTTCATCCTCTATGGCCTCAACTTGCCACCCTGTTGCAGATTTCATCTCTGTAGTCTCCTTACTGAACTATTGTTCAACCATCATCTCTGACAGTTCTTCTACCATTCCTCTTACTGGTATGTGTCCACCTTCTTCCAGCTGCTCCTCAGCCTGGAATTTCCATTCATCTGCTTCCAGCTTAACTTGTTGGATGTGCATGCCCTGTACTATCACCCTTCTCTCTAGGGATTCAATCTATTCATATAGATCAACAAACCTTATGTTGTCTTCCTCTTCTTCTTATGCTTCTGCAAGCTTTAATGCTAAAAAAATTTCAGCTTCCTGGCTAAAAATATTGAGCCTTTCCTTGGAATGCTCATCTCCTTCTTCTGCTTGGGCAAACTCTAACATCTGCTCCAACGCTTATTATTCCTTGACAGTCAATGTTGGTTTTCGGTCTGCTATTGTTGCTTCACTGGCATAAAAAAATTTTGCCTCCCTTGGGCGATGTGGTAGGAATATTCAAATTCCTCAAATTATCATAGGATTCCTCCGATCCTCCTCCTGGATGGTATAAGTTTTTAACTTTTCATCATCTTCATTCACATGATTTGCAAAACCACATGAATCTCCACTAACCAGCATCCCTTGCTGATATGAACTCACCTCCGAGTTTATGAGACTTTCACATAGCCTCATTTCAGTTCCCATGCCCACCTGGCAAATTGGGATTTTCCTGTTGCCCTCCTGGCAGTCCATGACATCCTGCAGTGACCTCATTTCATTTTCCTCTTGGCAATGTGAAATTCCCCATCTTTCCTTGTGACATTCTATGATATCTCGCAGTAATCTCATCTCATTTCCCTCTTGGAAATTGGGAACTTATGTTCTACCCTCTTGCCAATCTTTGAGATCTTCAGTTGATCTCATGTCATCCTCACTACTAAGGTTTCTCCCAGCTTCTGGTTCACACACCTGAACCATCTCCTCTGGTCTGTCAAAGATTTCAGCATGCCTCAACCATCCCTTTAACAACCTCTATTGTCTTTTAGCTAACAGTTCCTTGACTGTCCATTTATCTTTCTTCTTCATGGGCCATTTGTATACCCATCTTAATCTTGCATCCTACTGCATATGAAATGCTAGCTCATCCATCCTCGCTCTGATCTTGGTGAGATATCTATCCCTTGCAGCGTTCTCTTGCTACTGTCGGTTCTTCTTTCCACAATGATTATGGTCTTCTATAGCCATCTCCCTGTCTTTTATCTGCCCTTTTGACGGATCTGCTATCACCCAACAATCCTGAGTGCTTCTAGTCTTCCTTTACACTCCTCCTAACTGGTTCCTTTGACTGTTGCCTACATGTAAGAATCACCACAGAGAATCTCCAACACTTTGTCTTCTTTTCCTCGCTTCCTTTGCTTGAAATGTACAAACAGAGTCAATCTTTGATACCACAAATGGTGCAGCACCCCCCTGCCACGGTAGGTTCTGCGCAACCTCCCATTCTAAGGATCGTTCAATTTAACCTTAAGCCGAAACAAATCCACAGGTCCTTCCATATTCAAAGGTCCTTCGATCCACAGGTCCTTCTATTTCCCCCATAGTCTCTATACATGACCGTGAGTTTTTTCGACTCAGATATGTAATTTCGGGTTTTGGAACTGTCTGCGTCCTGATGTCAAGAGTCTTTGACTCTCCGACCTCCCAATCTCCAAAATGTCAATTTTCCAAAATGGCTTCACTCGTGGTTAGCACCCTGGCCTATACCTTTTCTTCATGTGACCACAATTCATATGACCGTAGTCCTATTTCGGGGTTTCTTGATGCAAAGCACCCAGCCTCCTGTCTTTTGGACTCCCAAAAATCCGATTCCCGAAAAGCCGATATGTCTATGTCCTGGATTCTTCCTTCTTTCGTTATTTCAGAGTTTCAATCCCCAAAACCCAGGGTTCCTTATCCTTCACACCTCTGATATCCAGAGTGCCGAAATACCTGATCTTCACCATGTGTCCCTCACAATTGGTCGGTCCTAATCGCTTCAAGATTTTCCTCCCTATGAGCTCGAATCTCTCGCCCTTAGGATTTCCAAAATCCCGATATCCGGTATGCCGAAATTCCAACTACCTTCAATTACTTTCATACTTTCGCATTTCGGGCTTTCTCGATACAAGGTCTCCTTTGCCCCTTCTCTCTAGACTTATCGGTATATGAAATACCGATGTCCTCCAACTAATTCCACGTGTCCTCCCTGTTCCATCAGAGTTTCAGGGTTTCACGTTTCAGAACTTCGCCACCCTTGTGACACTTCTCCTTTGTTCTCTCGAATCCCCGGTATCTAAAATCCCAGTGGACTCCTTGATTTTTGCCATGTGTCCTCCCATGAATGGACAGTCCAGATCATTTTGAGACTTCGCCACTTGCGAAGTCGAAAGACTCCCTTCTATGCTTTTCGATGTCTGAATCCACGAAATGTAGATATCGTGACACGTGTCTTCCTTCCAGATGGACGGCTCAGATTTATCTCATTGTTTCAGGACTTTCACTATGAAGTGCCCCGATCTCTCGTCATCGGGACCTCTGAACTCCCAAAATTTGAAATCCTGATATTCCTTCTCTATCGAGATTCCCCAGATTTATCTACTCTGCTCGTATGTGGGCTTAACTCACATGCGCCTTCTTCCAGATCTGACGGTTGTCAGTGATCTGTGGGAGATCTGATGGCTCACGATCTCTCCTGCTTTGTGCGCTCTCCCACTGCTCCCTAGATGTGTAAACTTCAATGGTCCAGATCTTCCCTTCGACCTAATCTGACGACAGCTATGCTCTCCTGAGCTTTTGGTACTCTAAACTCTCCAAAGAGTTATCCCTTTTGGCCTCTGCAACCTCTTGTGGCCTCTGTGCATAAAATCACTCTCCCTCTTGAGCTTGGCCTTCTCTGAAACCTTAAAAGGTTTCCACAACTCCTACACACCTTGCAGAATCTTTGCATGCTAACTCGGTGCTATCTCTTCTGAGCTTCCTCACTACTCAGATCTCTAAGGGGACTTCACCCTTTTCCTTCCTTCTCCTTTAGATGGAGAATCAGATGGCCTCCTGGCACTCCTTTGGTCCAACAAACTTCTTGTTGAGACTACAGGGTGTTCAACAACCCTGTGAAGATCCTTCTTTGGGCTCTTCTTCAGTTCTAGAACTCAAAGAGTTATTTCCTACTATGCTCTGGCACCTACAAAATGCCCTCCTGGAAAAGTGTCCAGTATCTTTAGTGATTTTGTCTTCTACTATGAACTCACAACAGAGTTCCTCCTCACCACTTTGTGCTTGTTCTCAATGCCCTTCTGGAAGATCTCTATAGGACCCTCAATAGTTCTATCTTCCTCTTGGACTCAACATAGTTCCTCTGTGCACTCTATGCACCTGCTCAATGCCCTCTTGGCAGAGCTCTACAGAACTCCTCAAAGATTTTGTCCTCTACTATGTCCTCCTCTACACAGTCTCACCTCCAAGATATTCAACAAACTTTAGGTCTTCCCCTAAATATATGATTTCAGTTGGTGTGCCCTCCTAGCACGTCTTTGTCCAAATTCCACAGAATTGGAAGTTCTCTCTAAGAACTGATTATTAGAACCCGCAGTGTTCTGTCATGCCCTCTCGGAATGAAGCCTCAAATAACTCCAACCTGAAAATCAAAGGACCCACAGATAGCAGAACCTATCTGTCCCTACAAATGCACACCAACACACATTCATAGCATATAAAGAACACAAAAATTCCATCCCACAACACAGACAATATGCAGGAAAACCTGCTCTGGTTTATATTAATATCAAATGTCTCATTTTCAAGGTGTTCCTGAGCTCAGAGTTTGACAGAGTCTTGGCTCCTTCTCTATCTACCAATTTCTATGCACTCTCTCCTCCTCTTTTTCTTTTCAATGAGATGCCCCTAGATCTTTTACATGAGAGGGCTCTTCAAGATCTTCCCTCCAAAGCTACCTACCCTATTCAATTACATTAAACTTTATTTGAATGGGCTATCTAGTCCAAGTCAGATATAGATCTCATCCTTACAACCATTAAGGCTATCTACATCTATGCATGTGCAAAGGCACGACTTCATGGTTCAATGAACTTACATGCATTTAATTACATTTACATTCAAATTTTAAAATGTGAGAGGGTTGGCACCGCTTCTCCTCATTGAATGCATGCGCTGATGTGGGCTAGTGGGCTGGTGCATGGCTAGCGTAGAGAGACACTTGAAGTCATTGAAGGATTTAGTTAGACAAAGAGCACATCATGAGGGGTATATGGTATATCAAACGTTAGTGTATATTAGAAATTATATTCTTGATTTAGAGAGGAAAATTAATATGAATTGCATTTGGGGTGTCAATAACATCAAAGTATCTGATGTGGAGGTCTTGGTCGGGAATGGTAAAATGAGGAAAGTGGAAGGTATTATATTATTTGATTTCTATCTATATTGTATTTCTTCAATTTATATTATACCTCCATCAATTATTATTATTCATTATTTTTACTAATTTATATTTTTTTTATTGCAGTTGATTGAGTGTGGGATGCACTACATTTATACATTTCTAAGAATCTTGATTGGATGAAGCTATGGATAGAACAATGTGAACAACATGNCACTACTCAGATCTCTAAGGGGACTTCACCCTTTTCCTTCCTTCTCCTTTAGATGGAGAATCAGATGGCCTCCTGGCACTCCTTTGGTCCAACAAACTTCTTGTTGAGACTACAGGGTGTTCAACAACCCTGTGAAGATCCTTCTTTGGGCTCTTCTTCAGTTCTAGAACTCAAAGAGTTATTTCCTACTATGCTCTGGCACCTACAAAATGCCCTCCTGGAAAAGTGTCCAGTATCTTTAGTGATTTTGTCTTCTACTATGAACTCACAACAGAGTTCCTCCTCACCACTTTGTGCTTGTTCTCAATGCCCTTCTGGAAGATCTCTATAGGACCCTCAATAGTTCTATCTTCCTCTTGGACTCAACATAGTTCCTCTGTGCACTCTATGCACCTGCTCAATGCCCTCTTGGCAGAGCTCTACAGAACTCCTCAAAGATTTTGTCCTCTACTATGTCCTCCTCTACACAGTCTCACCTCCAAGATATTCAACAAACTTTAGGTCTTCCCCTAAATATATGATTTCAGTTGGTGTGCCCTCCTAGCACGTCTTTGTCCAAATTCCACAGAATTGGAAGTTCTCTCTAAGAACTGATTATTAGAACCCGCAGTGTTCTGTCATGCCCTCTCGGAATGAAGCCTCAAATAACTCCAACCTGAAAATCAAAGGACCCACAGATAGCAGAACCTATCTGTCCCTACAAATGCACACCAACACACATTCATAGCATATAAAGAACACAAAAATTCCATCCCACAACACAGACAATATGCAGGAAAACCTGCTCTGGTTTATATTAATATCAAATGTCTCATTTTCAAGGTGTTCCTGAGCTCAGAGTTTGACAGAGTCTTGGCTCCTTCTCTATCTACCAATTTCTATGCACTCTCTCCTCCTCTTTTTCTTTTCAATGAGATGCCCCTAGATCTTTTACATGAGAGGGCTCTTCAAGATCTTCCCTCCAAAGCTACCTACCCTATTCAATTACATTAAACTTTATTTGAATGGGCTATCTAGTCCAAGTCGGATATAGATCTCATCTTTACAACCATTAAGGCTATCTACATCTATGCATGTGCAAAGGCATGACTTCATGGTTCAACGAACTTACATGCATTTAATTACATTTACATTCAAATTTTAAAATGTGAGAGGGTTGGCACCGCTTCTCCTCATTGAATGCATGCGCTGATGTGGGCTGGTGGGCTGGTGTATGGCTAGCGTGGAGAGACACTTGAAGTCATTGAAGGCTTTAGTTAGACAAAGAGCACATCATGAGGGGTATATGGTATATCAAACGTTAGTGTTTATTAGAAATTATATTATTGATTTAGAGAGGAGAATTAATATGCATTGCATTTGGGGTGTCAATAACATCAAAGTATCTGATGTGGAGGTCTTGGTCAAGAATGGTAAAATGAGGAAAGTGAAAGGTATTATATTATTTGATTTTTATCTATATTGTATTTCTTCAATTTATATTATACCTCCATCAATTATTATTANGCACTACATTTATACATTTCTAAGAATCTTGATTGGATGAAGCTATGGATAGAACAATGTGAACAACATGATGGTAGGTTATCATGGGAAGGGGTGGCTACATTAACTAAAAGAGCTCATCGTAATGAGGATTACAATCTTACGTAGAGGGATATTGATTTAGTATATTGTTTAAAAGATAAATAGGTAAGCATATAAAATTTTACTCGCACTTTCTGTTATTATACAAAATGTTAATGTATTATTTTTTAATATTTATTAAGTTTAAATACATTTATTAATTATTAAGTTATTTTGTACTTGTCCAGAATATTGCAGTCGAAGCACCACAAAGGTATGTGGTATAATGGTCAAAAATTTCACATCAAAAGGGTGGATGACATGAAGAAAACCATAGATTCTGTAACACCCCACTCTGGCGCACTGATCGAACTTATTCTTTGAGGACACTTGCTCTCAAGTGATCCGGATTATTATTCTATTAAAGCTTTTGATTTTGATTATGAGGCAATATGGGTTGATGACATGTTGTTTTACTACATTGACATAGACAGGTTCTATTGAATCGGTTTACTGAGTGTGCAGGATTTTGGACCTCGAGGATGTAGCGGCATCGATGGAATCCCTTGGACTCTGGATCGAGTTAGGGAGTGTACCATTTTGGTTTGATTGTTTTACTATGATATTAGTGCATATGATTAGATGGTATGATATAAATATGTTCTGACATGATTTGTTGATGATGCAGGATGACGATAGCTTGCCGACCAGACTCACATATGGAATAAAGGGGTCACGCACGACTACCAGAGATGTTGAGGGAGATGTGTGCACAACAACCCTGCCACAGCCTACTAGCACTCCTGCCATGGCTTAAACTGTAGGTTAACGATTACCTAGTTCGAGAGGACCCACGATGCCATGAGGGCAGACTGGGACAGTCGCTCATGATGATTCTAAGGGGCACACAATAAGGCAGAGGCCTTGTTCCTTAGAGACCCTTAGTCTCCCACAAGTTCACCTATCGGAGTATTGACTCCAGGTGTTATTGATGTCCACCAAGTCAGTCAAGAGGCGATTGGCACCCTTGGTGCACGTGGTGCGTCCTGAATGGCACGTCATGCAAGAAAAATGGAGAGTGGCGAGTGGCACCCTTGGAGCATGTAGTGTGTCCTGAAGGGAACATCGTGCAAGGGAACCGATGAGGCGAGTGACACCCTTGGAGCACCTAGTGCATCCTAAAGGGCACGTCACGTTGTTGATAATAGATGAATGAACCTAGATGGCCTTAGGATCANATGAGGATTACAATCTTACGTAGAGGGATATTGATTTAGCATATCATTTAAAAGATAAAGAGGTAAGCATATAAAATTTTACTCGCACTTTCTGTTATTATTCAAAATGTTAATGTATTATTTTTTAATATTTTTTAAGTTTAAATACATTTATTAATTATTAAGTTATTCTGTACTTGTCCAGAATATTGCAGTCGAAGAACCACAAAGCTATGTGGTATAATGGTCAAAAATTTCATGTCAAAAGGGTGGATGACACGAAGAAAACCATAGATTCTGTAACACCCCACTCTAGCACACTGATCGAACTTATTCTTTGAGGACACTTTCTCTCAAGTGATCCGGATTATTATGCTATTAAAGCTTTTGATTTTGATTATGAGGCAATATGGGCTGATGACATGTTGTTTTACTACATTGGCATAGACAGGTTCTATTGAATCGGTTTACTGAGTGTGCAGGATTTTGGACCTCGAGGATGTAGAGGCATCGATGGAATCCCTTGGACTCTGGATCGAGTTAGGGAGTGTACCATTTTGGTTTGATTGTTTTACTATGATATTAGTGCATCTGATTAGATGGTATGATATGGATATGTTCTGACATGATTTGTTGATGATGCAGGATGACGATAGCTTGTTGACTAGACTCACATATGGAATAAAGGGGTCACGCACAACTACCAGAGATGTTGAGGGAGATGTGTGCACAACAGCCCAGCCACAACCTACTAGCACTCCCGCCATGGCTTAAACTGTAGGTTAACGATTACCTAGTTCGAGAGGACCCACGATGCCATGAGGGAAGACTGGGACAGTCGCTCATGATGATTCTAAGGGGCACGCAATAAGGCATAGGCCTTGTTCCTTAGAGACCCTTAGTCTCCCACAAGTTCACCTAGCGGAGTATTGACTCCAGGGGTTATTGATGTCCACCAAGTCAGTTAAGAGGCGATTGGCACCCTTGGTGCACGTGGTGCATCCTGAATGGCACGTCGTGCAAGAAAAATGGAGAGTGGCGAGTGGCACCCTTGGAGCATGTAGTGTGTCCTGAAGGGCACATCGTGCAAGGGAACCGATGAGGCGAGTGACACCCTTGGAGCACCTAGTGCATCCTAAAGGGCACGTCACGTTGTTGATAATAGATGAATGAACCTAGATGGCCTTAGGATCA
>JZKD02S1000001.1:0-13536 GCA_000966675.3 Picea glauca
ATATATATATATATATATATATATATATATATATATATATATATATATATATATATATATATATATATTCCAATGAAACCTATGCATAAGATCAAGGAGTTATGCAATAAAAATGACAAGACTTTTGTAGGGAAGAAATGTATTACTGCATTATATTGATGAAAGTGGAGAATACAACCTATGTCTTGATGTTGCAAGGTATAGTCCAATGGCCCTTTGCCTCAACACACACACCTTTTCTCCAATGCTTTTGATTAAGAGTATTCACAACCTAACTTGGAAAGCTAAAGAAAAGCTATAACAAGCACAATCTTCAGCAGAATTCTTCATGCATAAGCCAACCTAGCCTTTCTCATGAGAGATCCCTTCTTATATAGAGTGTAGGGGAAGGGATGAAGGGATTAGGATGATCCCACTAAATCAGAGAATTGGGTGAGTTCCAAACCGATCGGAGGGCACTTCATCCTTTTGAAGATTCCATTCTAGAACCTTCGAGAAATTCTTCTTTTTCCTTCGTTTAAACATCGTCGCACCCTAAACATGAGAAACCTGTGACGATGTAATAGGCCACTATGGTGGACCATGCAACGATCTAGCATCGTCGCACCCTTAACACTAGCAAGGTGCGACGATCTCTCTTAATAGGGTTTTTCAATAAGGAAAAGGTAATTTCACCTCTCAGGGAAAGTCTTATTTCTTCAATAGCCTTTAGGGAATAGGAAAATGATCTTTCTTATAACTGGTGATACACATATCATCAGTGGTCACTAGGGTGACGAAAAATAATGTGTAACAGAATTCCCCCCAAAGTATGAAGTTGGAGACGTGTGAGAGCTGAAACACTCTGTAGAATGTGTGTGTCGAGAACAAGGAGCACATCAGTCGGAAACATGTCAACAAACAAGCATCTGCATAATAATATACCATTTACTAAGGTAGAAATTCCCATACTCAGACTACACGTGACCCTAACCATAAGTTTCAAGTGAGTCATGGCCACCAATCATACACTGTGGATCCATGTCTTTATGATTCAACATAGCCACGAGAAATACATTGTAGATCTAGGCTATAAAGACTCAAATTTGGACATAGCTAGGAAAAATACATGGTGGATATATGTATCAGTACAGACTTATGAATACTCCATCACAACCTGGATTCATGTGATAGTATCCAGGGTCTTTATTTCCATCTTTCCGAAGTACGAATCTGTCCATGTGATTACAGGTGTTGAAGTCGAACATGGTAGAAACCACTTGATTATCGGTCATTAATGGATATCGTTAACAAGTGCGAGGGAAATCACCATTGATTTCAATGACTCCCAAGGTACTCTAGTAAAATACAATAAGTGTGAATTAATGAGCTGCAGTCGAACACTCGATGGAATTTTCCAATGAGGGGCCAATAATGTGAACCCACTGTTGAAAATGAGGAAACCTGCCATTGAGGCATGCAAGCTCCAAGGTACCAAATAGTTTCTAAGCCAAATTCCCATATAATGAGTTGAATTCGACAGAAAAAGACTCGTCATAGGAGGGCCATAATGCATAGCCCATCAATGACATAGCCCATCAATGACACAAAACATGTAACGGATTTGAAGTAGATCAGAGTATAAAGTGATTCAGGACTGACTCAGGGAAGGCCGGCATGGTAAGAGTTTGAGGACTTGCACATGGATGACTCGATAGAAGGCTTGTTTAGGTTGAACTTCTCTTGAACATATGAACGAAACGACAATTGTCTTGGCAGCATTGACTCAAGGATGACCACTATACAGACTTGTGGATGATCAAATGAGAGGCAAATGGATTTCCCAACCTAGATACAACAATGAATACGGGTTTCATGTTCAAGAGTGACTTACTGCCACTAAAACAGATACAAATATACATTTATTTCTCAATTTTCCCCCACCATTTCTAGCGAGTACCTCTTTATTTTTACACAATCTTGAGGAGGATAACATCTGCTTGAAATGTAAGCTCATCCTTTGGATGAGTCCCTCAGAGTATTTTTAACGAACCCTAGGAAGGAGTGGTTCGGTTCCATATGGTCCTTTTGATGCTTGTTTTACGAGTCCAAAGAAAGAAAAATCAGGGGTTTTTCACGTTTAAAGAGTTTGAAAAACACTTAAAGAAAACTCCAAAATGTCCTTTTTCGTAAAGTAGTTTGATGAGACCGAAAAAGAGATAATCTACCACTCATCGGACGTTTTCTTCAAATACTTTTATGAGCATGAAAAGAACAAGATCGCTTAGATATCTTTTCATGTTTAGGGATCTTGAAAAGAGATTAAAGAGGACTCTAGGGGGGTTTCTTTTTCGTATAGCCTTTACAAGTCCGAAAAAGTGATAAAATTTTACTCGGTTACATTCTCATAGTTTTAAAAGCGTGAGAAAGAACAAAGACTAGGCTCAACGTTTTTTACTGAAAAAACTTAAAAGCATATGTACATCAAATGATTTTGCAAAAACACGTAAAAAACAATAAAAAAGGGTTGATCCATATCAAAAGTCCAATCACCAAACATGTATCATGTAATATTGACACTTTGAAAAGTTCATTAGGTTTTAAGATAGGTGAAAAAATAGTAAAAAATAATTTAATTTTAGGTTAAAAATGGTAAAATAAGTCAAAAACAAGTTCATTTTACCATTCCACTTTTATTTTCGCCAAAACTAGTGCCAAAACCCTTTTTTTCCTCTGATATTCAAGTGACGATTCCAACGCAATCCATGGAGGATTTCTCGAGTTGTCTCCATGAGGTTGGTGCTCTTCCTTCCCTCTCTCTTTCTATAGCAAAATTTTTCAGTTTTTATGGTTTTTTTTGAGTTTGTGGGAAAATTTCCAAGGGAGAGAGCGCCTCCAGATTATCATGGGCTCCCTATATCGGGAACTATGATGATGTGGGTTTGTCGCATGGGTTACACTGGTGGAGTGCGATGACGACGCACTATGGTAAAATCGACACCTACAACGACCGCAACTCAAAAATAAAAAAAGAGAGAAATAACTAAGGAAGCTCCCAATTTTTTATTTTTATTGAACTAATTTATCTTTAAATGTTGCTTGGCAGACTTTCTACAGTTCATCATGCTCGAATGGCGGGAAAGAGAGCATGAAGAGGAAGATTACATTGCAGGGAATGATCCCAACACAGTCATGGCACTCCAGGAGTGTGGCTTTCTTAAGTTCTTCAAAGTGCAGGGCATGAGGTCCCAATTAGTTCTATTGGAGCACTTATTCGGAATGTGGGATGTAAACGAACAATCATTTCATGTCGGGGTTCATACACTCACTTTAGAGATCAATGACATATATTTCTTGAGAGGATTATCTCATCATGGGTATCGAGTGCCACTATTTGGAAGCAGAGGAGGAGGTGAACCAATGGATTACTATGTCACAAAACATTGTGCGGCTAGTATAGAGAAACATAGTGGGAAAGTTGCCATAAAAGATGTCCTCCACTTATCTGTGAGGACAATACTCTATACCATTACCCGTGTGGCAGGGACTGCAGCTCCACACATGGCCTTGCAAATCCACTTTCAATATGCCATTGAGTGCATGGAGCCCTAAGTATTCAACTGGTGTGAGGGCCTCCTCAAGAATATGAAGAAAAAATTAACAAAGTGTAGGACCGTTCGGTTGAAACAATTTGGATATGGATCAATTTTGGTGTCATTTTTCCTAGAAAGGGTCCCATTTTTGTGCCTTTGGCATGTGGATTGGAGTTTTCCCACTCCACAGGATCCTCGGATGAAGAGATGGGTTAACTTGATGGCACACCATAGTGGTATCCCAACCGTTACCTATGGTCCTATCTTCTTTAAGTGGCTAAGAGGTTAGCTTATTATGGTTGAGGATTATTCTTATGCTAGGACCAACTTTCGTGATGATCCTGAATTGGCACTACCTGAGGGTTCACAATGGGGAGACATAGGTAAAAAGGAATTTTTCATTATATATTGCTTTTGGCATTTTAATTATGAAATTTTTATGTTATGTATCTGATACTAATCAAGAGCTCTCAAAATGAAAATGTGGCACCTTTCAGACCTCCAGTATCATCTCCAATCCAGAGATGTGGTGAGATAGGGGCAGTGGGAGGTCAAGGAGTATAAGTTGAGGATCTCGAGGAGATCAAACACAACCTTGAGGGATTGACCATGGACATATCTAATTTTATTGTGGATGAGTTACCTTGACGTTATCAACGCCATACTTTTGGCATTTCAGCATCTATTGGTCGACTGCTCTGTCGTGTAGCACAAGAAGTGGTTTGTTATCATGAGCAGCATTCATGATACATATGTATATGAAGCCATGTGCTTCAACATTTTGGTCTCAGGACACACCTTTTTGTAACTTTTTGTGTTATAATACAAAACTTCTACCGGCTTACTTGTCTTTATGTGTTTGTGTTTTGATTTACAAATGGTGCAAATGTCTATCTAAAACAAAATTAGCTAATGCATTTGCTAATGTATTTAGATATCTAGGAATGTGTTGATATTCAATGTAATCAAAATTCCTTTCCAAGAGGCGAATTCTCAAGTATACCCGTAATAGTGTAGGACTTTTGATGGAATAAACGTTGCTTAATTACAGCACCACAAGTTGAGAGTCGAGTCGTATAATTAAATGATGGATTCCAAGTGAAATAGCGTCGGTCAATAACCCAATGACTGCACTATATTCTGTAATGTTATTAGTCGCACGACCCAGGAAAATACCACATAGACTTATCAAATTGTGCATAGGTGCATAGATTTCCCATGCAGTAGATGCTAGATTTTGAGTACTGCAACTAGCACCATCAGCAAAGCCAATATAAGGTAGTGAGAACACTGACATCTGGAAACCAAGAACAAGGAAATTTGAGGGAAGAAAAAGAAACAAAAAAAAAACACACTAGAATATGATACATTAAAGTACAAAGCACTCATGCAAATCATTTTAAGCATAGTACTTATTTAGGTAAAACCCATTTCTGGGTTCACCCAAAGGAATTCCATCGTAATAAACCAACTCGTAATCCCCTTTCTCTAACACTCATTTAACGATATAAGGACCATGCCACATGGGCTCAAATTTAACTGCCCCCAACAAGTCACGATCTTGGTCAAAAAGTAGAACCAAATCGCCTTTAGAAAAAACATGAGGTTTAACATGTTTGTCGTATTGAGCCTTGACGCATTTTTTTTCGGGTTTCTATTACTAACGCAACATCATGACGAGTCTCATCTAATTGCATTAAATACAACAAACGTTCTTCTTCGGATGTGGTGTTGGGGATAAGTTCAACAACTATCTTCAGAGACAGAATTTCACATTCAATCGACAAAATGGCTTCGATACCATACACTAATTTGAATGGTGTGAAACCCGTAGTAGACTTACTAGACATCTGATAGGCCCATAATGCTGAAAAAATCAGTGTATGACAACTTGACTTATGAATCCTTACCATCCATCAAAGCATAGTGGTTAAAACTTTGTTTATTGCTTCAACTTGGCCATTGGCTTGTGGATAATAAGGGGTTGAGTTTTCATGTCGGAAACTCAAATTATCGGTAAGCTAAGACATCATAAAATTGTGAAAATGGGTGCCATGGTCAATAACAATGGCTTGAGGGACACCAAACCTAGTGATGATATGATTGAATATGAACAGTGTTGCATTTTTCCCGGTGTTATCAAATGTAGGCATCACCTCGGCCCACTTAGTGAAATAATCCACAGCTACAATGATGTATCCATGTCCCCCAGTCAAGAGAGGGTTACATGTAATGAATTCAATGCCCCATTTAGCGAATGGACCAATGAAAACTACAAGATAAAGAGGAGCAGGATGAGATCGAATCTTATTATTATAGGTTTGACAAGTGTGGCATTTCTGAATTGCGAGAATGCAATCCTTGAAAATCGAAGACCAAAAGTGACCAAATCTTATTATATTTTGGGCAGTGGCATACCCACACATACGACTGCCACATGCTCCAGAATGATAGTCATTTAGTGCTTTCTCAGCTTCATCATATGTCAGACATCGTCGAAACATAGATTCAATACCACGATGGTAAAGGGTATCACCAAGAATAATATATTGATGGGCTTGATACCTAATATGACCATGATCTGCACGAGATATATTAGATCGAAAATTTTGGGTTTGGAGATAAATGATAATGTTGTCATACCAGATATTGTTTGAACGGATCAGAAAGAGGGATTCATCAAGAAAAGAATCTTCTGCCACATTTTTTGTATCAGCGGAGGGAAGGTCACATATCAAATCAACAAAGACCAAATATATATGTGACTTGGCTTTCTCAAACTCCAAATCAAACTCCTAGAGAATCACAATCCATTTGAAGTATTTTCCCCCTAGCAATTGTCTTGTAAGAATATGTTTCATAGGGTTTCAATTAGAAATAATAGTGGTTTTTTGCAATAAGATATAGTGACGAAAACGTTGGACAACTTGAACAGCCACCAAGGCCAATTTCTCTGCATGCATCTATTTGATTTTGGTGGTCATAAGACTCCGACTTTAATAGAAAATGACATGTTCTTCGTGCGAATAATCCTCTTGGACCAAAACCATGGTGATGGTATGGTCTGAAGCATCCAAATATAAGAAGTAATATCAATTATAATCTGGGGGAAATAATAGTGGTGTGCGGGTTAATGCAAGCTTCAAAGAATCAAATGTTTTGTTGGCAGTTTCATCCCACACAAAATCATGACCCTTCTTAAGAAGTCGAGTGAAACCTTTTGTTAGTTCATCATAGTTAGGAATGAATCGTTGTAGAAAGTTTTCCTTCTCTTGCAAACTTTGGAGTTGGCGTAAGGTAGAAGGAGGAGGAAAATTGATGATGGCTTCAACCTTCAACAGATCCACCCAGATCCTTTGCGTGGAAACAATAAAGCCTAGAAGTCATTCAGAATCCACACAAAAAACACATTTATGTGGATTCAATCGTATATGATAATATCGACATCGAAGGAAAATGGCTCGTAAGTGTGTCGGGTGATCTTGAGGACGCATAGAATGCGTTGGTAAATCATCAAGATAAGGTTGTACAATATGTTTAATATCGTAAAAGGCATAAGTCATAGCTCGTTGAAAATTTGCACCAGCATTCTTGAGACCGAAAGGGATTTTGTGGTATGCGAAGGTACCCCAAGGGAAAATAAAAGTGGTTTTATGTTGATCTGCGGGTAAAATATTGATTTGATTATAGCTGGAAAATCCATCCATCAGAGAGAAGACTTCACATCTGGCACAATCATCAACTATATGGTCAATGAAAGGGGTTGGATAATTATCTTTAGGACAAGCCTTGTTAATATCCCTATAATAAACACAAACACAAATTGTTCCTTGTTTCTTCATGACCGTAGCCAGATTGGATACCCAATCAATCAATGCTATAGGGTAGAAAAAACCATCTTTAAGAAGTTTCTCAACTAACCATTTGATTGCAACAGCTTTTATTGGATGAAATGGGAGAAGTCATTGTCGAACGGGCTTAGCGTTAGGGTATGTCTTAATTTCATGTACAACAATATCTGGATCAATTCCAGGCATCTCTTTGTAACTCCATGAAAATACATCACGAAATTCTTGGAAAAGGGCCTTGTAAGTTTGGATCTCATCAGGATATTTCCCAAGTTCCCTTCATACAAAACATCACGTGTTGGTTCATAAACTGGGGGGGAATTAATAACTGTGGACAGATTCAAAATCCATTGGTAACTCTCGATAGTCTCAAGTTCGAGGAAGAGAATATAACGATGATTTCCATCATCTCATGGTGTGTATTCCACAAACATAATTGTCATCATTGTTTCATCAGTTTGAAATATCGTATGAAATGGATTAGGAGACGTATCAAAAGGAGAATGAGAAGAGGGAGATGACGAATGAATATCCTAATAATTCAATTCAACTGGACTTAGTGGCATTTGGTCGCCATAACGAGGACATTCTTTCAAGCTAGGTATTATCCAAGTGTCATAAGACTCAGGAATTTCGCCAACACTAGTCGAAATCATGTTAATAAAAGCGATAAGAGGAGGAGGAACATCGGGTGGTGGAATGGGAAAAGTGCCCATTAACAATGAATCTTTCAAAATAACTACATGAACATTCTCGTAACCAGGAGGTGGTTTTTCTATGAAAGGAACATTACTAGTGCATGAATCAAAGCTAAAAAAAGGCAAGTTGGTAGACTGTAACAACTTTACCTTGGTGATGGAAATGTATCACGCGGAAAAGAGTAGATACAACTGCGCACATAGCATCAATCCAACTACGACCAAGTAAGAGGTTGTAATCAAGAGGTGCATCAAATACCTCAACCTCAACAGTAATTGATTTCCCTTCCAATGCAATAGATAATGCAGGCAGTACACTGTAAGGCTTAAAACTAGTACCATTAAAAGATTTTAATGTGTTATGTGACTCGGTAAGGGCAGGAGAGCCAATGGATTTCCAACAGGTGATGTACATGACACAAGTCGATGTTGATTAATTGGGTTGATTGTCATTTATGTCAACCCTTGAAGAAAGTTCGATAGTGAATTCCGGTAGCACAAATGTTTGGGTAATGGACCCAAGTTTGTTTGATGTATAATGGTATGGGTTTTGATATATTTGTAGGTAAGACTATTCTAGATATATAGTACATGTCATGCCATTTCCGGTGGTATGTGAAACATCACATAACTCCTCACGGTTTGAGAGTTATGGCCTTACGAAGTTGAAGGACCCTCATATGATTGGCTTGAAACCCCAAAAGGTAAAAAAATTCAAAGTGCTTACAAAGAAAAAAATTATTTAAATAATAAAGTGAATTGACAAAGCCAAAGAGGATTATTTAAATAATAAAGTGAAGTGACAAAGTCAAAGAGGATTATTTAAATAATAAAGTGAAGTGACAAAATCAAAGAGGACTATTTAAATAATAAAGTGAAGTGACAAAGTAAAGGAGGATTATTTAAATAATAAAGTAAATAGAGAACTTTCTAATTATGGAAAGTGGTTATAAGAAGGTTAACCCTAAAATGAGGAAAATGGGTTAAGTGGTCAAGTGGCTATTGGATACATGGAAAAGTGGCAAATCGGGCAAAGTTGGACATAAGTGACTATGTGGACAAAGTGGGTATGTGCACAAAGTGGCCTAGAATATGCTTCTAAGGAAGCTACTTGGAGAGTATAAATAAGAGGCAAGGCTCTCTCATTTTAATCACACTTGAGCATATTGAATATCTATAGGTGACTAAGGTAACCAAAGGATATCCAAGTTTAATTTCAGAGGGAATGTGAAGTAAAGAAGGCTAAAATTCAAGGGAGGATAAATTCTTTTGATGATGCTTTCTAAGGTATGTTATTTACAGGTCATCTCACCATTTTCGCAATAACCTTTTTTCTAGAATGATTTAGACCGTGAAGTTGGGAGGCCATTGAGTAAACATATCCAAATAGATTTGGTACGAATTTCATATTTTGGTTCATTTTATTTTTGGAGTTACACTCCATGGAAAATAGGGTTTGTGGCTAGTCTTGAAACTAGTCTAAAACAGGTGTTTCGGGTAAAAACATCATAACTTCTTCATAAGAGATCCAAATTCAATAAGACCAAATGTGTTGGTTAGAGTACAATCTATAGTATTATGTGTAAAATTTTCATATCCATACAACAAATATTTCGTGGGGGGCACGCTCTACAAGTTCATTCTCTAGCATAAGCCAGAATTCAACAAGTTATGCTATTTTTGCTATAACTCCTTTTCTGAGAGGTTCCAAGTAGTGACACCTGGAGGAATTGCATAAAACACATTGAAGAACATTGTGTACTATTTTCATATCTTTATTCATTACAGGTACATAATTATGATTATTTCAAGTTAGGATTGTTGACTAATCCAAAACTAGTCATGTAAGACTAAAGTAAAGTTTGATGAAAATGTTAGTCTCTTGTTGTTAAAGTTCAAGAAGGTTTTTAGGTTGAGGTACATGTTGGTGCACGATTGATGCACTTTTTTGTGGTACAAGTTGATTACAGGTTGGTGCATGGTTGATGCACTTGTTTATGGTATAGGTTGATCATAGGTTGAGGTACAAGTTGATGCATGGTTGATACATGGTTCAGGTTATTGGTACAGGTTGTTTAGTGCAGGTTTATTGGTACATGTTTATAGAAATATATCTCACAATGATAGTGTGACAGTGGTTACATCATTCTACTTATACTTCAGGGCAGTTGGACGAGGCAAGGACAAGTGGTTGTAGCCACCTTTTGGTTGTAGCCAGAGAATATAGGGGGTCGTATCCTCCTTCTAGTTGTAGCCAGAGAATTGGGGAGTTGGAGCTTACCTCAAGTTGTAGCTTCAGAAACTAGGGGGTTGGAGTCTCCTTCTAGTTACAGCTAGAAAACAAAGGAAGTTGGTGCTTCTAATGAATGTAATTCTTCCAGACATATAATAAAAAGCATTATGTGGTTTTCTCCCACTTTGGGTTTCCACGTAAAAACACTGGTGTACTGTGTATGTGTATGATTGTTCATTTGTTCATTGTTTATTTACTTTGCAAATATTGGATGATAATGCTACATTGATATACCACTTGCATTATATGGTTAAAAAAGATTAGATTTGTCTATTACTGATTCACCCCCCCTCTCAGTAATCCAACAATTGGTATCAAAGCAGGTTCCTTTAGAAATCAGTTTAACCATTGAAAGGTAGATCATGGAGAGAAACAACATGTATAAAAATGGAATACCATAGTTTGATGGACATAAGTATGCATTTTAGAGCATAAGGATGAAGACATATATACAGGCACAAGGATTTGGAATTTGGCAATCAATTGTAGATGGATACACAGCACCAGCAGTTCCGTTGACAAATGACAAAGTAGTGAAACTCGGTCAGAATAATTCCAAAGCCACAAATGAACTTCTGAATGGTCTTGGAGTATCAGTATTCACCAAAGTTGCACATTGTAAATCTGCTAAAGAGATTTGTGACAAACTTCGAAATATTTATGAAAGAGATTCAAAAGTCAAAGCAGCAAAGCTTCAAACTTACAGAGGTCAGTTAAAACAACTAAATATGAAGGAAGATGAGAATATTTCATCTTACTTTTTACGAGTCGATGAAACAATAAATAAAATATTGGTATTGGGAGAAGAAATCAAAGAATCTGTAATTTTTCAAAAGGTACTAAGATCTCTTCCTATGAGATTTGACCCTAATATATCAGCACTAGAAGAAAGAGAAGATCCAAACTCAATAAGCATGGATGAACTACATGGAATCTTCACAGCATATGAAATGAGAACTAAACAAGAAAATCTAGATATAAAAGAAGTAGCCTTCAAAGCATCCAAAAGGTCAAAGAAAAAAGAAAAAGAACATAGAATAAACAGTGACATCTCGGAAGATGATGAAGAAGCAACCAACTTTGTCAGAAGATTGAACAAGGGAAGCAACGACAGGTATAGAGGTAAGCTTCCTTTGATTTGTTTTAATTGTGATGGTATTGGTCACTTTTCTAACAAATGTCCTCATAAGAAAAAGAGAAATGATGAAGGTTACTCAAATAGCAAAAAAACATATAAAGGAAAAAGAACCACGAAGAAAGTTTTCAAGAAAATCTTATGCACCAAAGAAGACATCTCATCATCAGATGAAGATGAAGGCAGTGACAGTGAGACAAAAAGAGTTCTATTCATGGCAGTAGAAGACTATGATAAAGAAGAATCCAAAGAAGAATATGAATAGGCTGAAGAAGAATATGAAGAGGCAGAAGTTGACTATTGAGAAGAATTGTTGTGTGCCATAGAAGTTATCAGAAGAGAAAAGAAGAAAAACAAGAAACTATAAGCCGAACTAGACAAGAAAGAAGACACT
Source organism: Picea glauca (assembly GCA_000966675.3). NCBI lineage: Eukaryota > Viridiplantae > Streptophyta > Pinopsida > Pinales > Pinaceae > Picea > Picea glauca. The sequence goes on from JZKD02S1000001.1 coordinate 11,941, forward strand.
AGAGAACTAGAACAAATGATCACAAATTTGAAGGTTCAAATTGAAGAAGATAAAAGAATTGCAGAAACACTCAAAGAACAACTAGAAGGAAGAGACGAGATCATTGGAAATTTGGAAGAAGAAATTGTCGCATTAAGAAAAGATCTTCAAAATAAAAATATGCAGAACAGCTCAAAAGTTTTGAATGACATTATCAGCAGTCAAAAACCTCATCATGACAAGTCTGGACTCAAATACAATCATACAGAAAAGGGATCAAGCTCCAAAACAACAAAACAAGAAACATGTCCAAAAAGCTATGTAGAAACAATCAAAGGGGATAGGAAGGTATACAAAGAAAATTACAGGGAAACTCCTCCACCGAGAAGATTTGGATTTCAGAATCAACGACTGACAGAAACATATAGGCCTCAAGAAGAAGAAAGATTCATAAGAGTACCTCCTTTCAAAAGATCTTCATCTCCCAGGTATCAAACTATCTTTTTTGGTTTATGTTATGCATGTAATAATTTTGGACATAAAGTTGTAAATTGCAGAGCTAACAACAGGAACATAAACAACTTTGAAATTCATACACAAAAGCGTTATCCAAGAAGGCCTAGTGAAATATAGAGAAGAAGTTACAACAAGTTTGAATCTTTGAGCACTGAAGTGGAATGCTACAAATGTAACAACTTTGGACACATGCCCAAATATTGCAGAATGGCACTCCATCCTAGAGAACCACAACAGAACAACAACAGTCATAGACAGGAACCTTAGAAAATGACATGGATAAGAAAGCATAATCAGTATAGCAATGAAGAATGCACACTCGCTCTACAAGCTAAGCAGAAGAAACGTGGTTGGTATGTTGACAATGGTTGTTCAAAACACATGACAGGTGATAGAGACAAGTTTAATACATTAAGAAAGGAAAGAGATGGATCAGTCTCCTTCGGAAATGATGATTCAACTAAAATCATTGGAAAAGGCACAGTCATAATTGGGAACAAGAATACAAAGGCAGAAAATATTCTACTAGTAGAAGATATGAAAAATAATCTTCTAAGTGTGATTCAAATGTGTGACCAAGGTCATAAAGTTACTTTCGATTCACAAAAGTGCGAGATAAGAAAAGAAGGTTCAGGAAAATTGATTGCAACAACTGTGAGAACTTCAAGCAACATATATGTATTAAGTGAAATTGGAAATGAAAAGTGTTGCCTGGGAAAGGAAGATGAAAGTTGGCTATGGAACAAAAGAATGGGTCACATACATTTTGATAACCTTGTTAAAGTTGGCAAAAGGGAAGCAGTTAAATAAATGCCCCAGATCACGAAACCAACCAACACTTTATGCAAGCATTGTCAACAAGGAAAGAAAACAAAGACCAGGTTTAAATCAAAAGAATATTCAAAGACAAGACCACTATAAATTGTGCATACTGATCTATTTGAACCAACTACAACAAAGGGTTTAAAAGTTGAGAAATGATTTATGTTATTAGTTGATGATTATACAAGAATGACTGCAGTTTTCTTTCTTGGGAATAAGTCAGAAGATTTTGAAAACTTCAAGGTCTACAAGGAAATGGTTGAAAATGAAATGGATTCA